>JAKSZT010037559.1:20195-42278 GCA_026826555.1 Tolypeutes matacus
AGAGGAACTTGGTCAAGGAAGGGGTGGAGACAGGCACCTAACTAGCCCGGCCCCGAAAACTGTTAGAAGTCCAACTCCCTAAGGGAAACAGGGGCAAGAAGAGCCAGACACACATTCAATAGCCTATTTAGCCTAGAGAGCTGCTGTAGCCCAGTGGGGGAATCCCTCCCTTCAATGTAGGTCCCTGGTTGAAGCCCTGATACCTCCTAAGAGAAGGGATCCGGGAGAGATAAGGCACACAGCCAGCACCTTATGGTAGGGAACTTATAGACTCAGTTTTTATTGTTTTGCTTCATGATTTTTTTTCTTTTTCCTTTATTTTACTCACTAAAACTGGATACATCACCTGCGGAGGTTAGGCTGCAAGGTGACTGATGAGCACCAGCAGCCTGAGAAGGTCTCTAGAGGCCTAAGAGGGAAGACTGTTTTTCCTGGGTTGCTTCTTTGTTACTCTTCTGTTTCTTGTTGTTTTTTTCTCTTTCTTTGTTTCCTTTTACTTATTTTTTCAAACTACTTTATATCTCTTCTTTCTTTCATTTTTCTGTCTTCTGTTGTTTTACTTTCATTTTACGACTTTGTTTCGCCTTCATATTTTCTTTTTCCCTCTCTCCTTTGTTTCGCCCCTTCTATTCTCTTCTCATCTGTTTCAGCTTTTAATTCATTCTATTTCTTTTCTATTTTGTTTCTTATTTTATTTTTTCCTACTCATCTGTCTGGACTTTTAATTCATTCTATTTTTTCTATATTGTTTCTTGTGTAATTTTTTTCTATTCCAACTCTTTTTATTCCTATTCCTTTGTATTTTTTTTAATGATTTTCCACTCTATTACTTAGTTTCCAGCTCTTTTATGGTTCCTCTTTTACCTTTTTTGTATTATTATTACTATTATAATTCTTTTACATCTTTCCTTTCCTCTGGCCCTAATATTTTTTTTCCAAGGGAACACAGACAATTGTAAGGATATAAATTAAGAGGAACAAAGTATCAAAAAATAACCTTGAGGAATTACAGGAAAATGGTGATGGAGTAGGTAGGTAGAGACTGACCCTCTCACAAAAAAAGTGGAGAGAAGGCAGGTACCTATCTAAAGGAGATGCTCTGGATATATATAGAACAGGAAGGTGTTCTCAGTCATCTAGAAAGGTACTGGAAAGATAAAGAAAGACATGAGTTGCTTGCCCCTGTGACTGGAAACAGCACATATACCCCACAATCATGGCAAGTAACCACATGGCCCCTGGCTTGCTGCTGCTGAGGGACTGGGAGGGGGCATTCCCTGGGAGGAAGAAGGGTCTCACAGAGGCTGGAGAGTGGTTTCTTTGTGGTCAGTGTGCCTAGCTAAGTCCCCATTGGATCTTGGGATGGATCCCAATCTGACTGAGAGAGGGGAGGGGAATCCACTCAGGTAGGCTGTCACACCCAGCTGCCCTCCTGGGGAGAGAAAGCAATTAGATTAGAGAGGGTAAGGGAAAGGCATCTAATCAGCAGGACTCTAGCAAGCTATAGAAGTCTAAAAACATCTGGGGGAAAGGTGGCATATAGCTCTGTAAAGACCGATTAACCTAAGGAGACAATTTAGCCTAGCAGGAATTCCTGCTTTATATATACGAGGCCCCTGCTTTGATTCCCAGGTCAATCAAGACCATGATCCACCTGGTTATCAGGCACCCAGCTTATAGTTTATGACAAAGAACATATGGACATTCTTTTGGTTTTAGTCTTTCTTGGATCTGTTATTTCTTTTTTTAAAAAAAGGTTGCTTTTTTTCATTTTAACTTTTAAAACTGTAATCACTAAAAGCTGTTACATAACCTGCAGGGCACAGGCTGCAAGGTGATGGACTGATGAACACCAGCAGCCTGAGAAGCTCCTTAGGGGCCTAAAGGGAAGGCTGTTTTTCCCCCATTGTTTTGTTGTTGCTGCTGCTGCTGTTTTGTCTCTTGTTTTTGTGTTTCCTCTTTCTTTGTCCCCCCTCCCTTTTTTTTTAACTTTTGCTGATTGTTTTCTACCTACATTATTTCCTTTCTTTCCTTCATTTTTCTAACTCCTGTTTTCTGTTGTTTTTCATTTATAACACCTCTTTTTATTTGGGCTTCAAATTTTTTTTTAATTTTATTTCTCTCATTCTTTTTCTCAGTTTTCTTTATTTTTTACTTTTTTTTTCTTTTTTTTTTTTCCCCTCTCCTCGTTATTCTGGGCTTTTAATATATTCAATATATTTTTCTCTATTTTGTTTCTCTTTTTGTTTTTTTCTATTCCACTTTTCCTAAAACTTATTTTCCTGTACTTCCAATGATTTTTTACTTATGTTAATAATTTATATTCCTAGGTCTTGTATGACTTCTCTTTTCTACCTTTTACTAGTATTATTACTACTATTATTCTTTTTCTATTCTTAAATCTTTCCTTTTCTCTGGTCATATTTTTTCCAAGGGAACACAGACAACAACTGTGGAACCTTACAATGCACAAAACAACAAAATAAAACCCTAGGGAAGAAAGAGAAGCAAACCGACTAAATAAACCCATCAAGGTAAACAAATGCCTAGACACCAACAAATTATTATAAGCCATACTAAGAAACAGGAAGATATGGCCCAGTCTAACGACAAACTAAAAAACAAGAGGATATGCAGAACATGCAACTATTCAAAAATGTACAAACAAATATAATGAATCAACCTAATGAAGTGAAGGAAGAGATTAAGGATACTAAGAAGACATGGGAGAACATACCAAAGAAATTGTAAACACATAAAAAGATAACGGATATGATGCCGATGAATGGCAGGATCCAAGAAATAATCAAAAATACACCGGGAGCACATAACAGCAGATTTGAACGGCAGAGGAAAGAATCAGCAATGTAGAAGACAGTACATCTGAAATCAGATAGTAAAACAGATAGATAAAAAGAAAAAAAATACAACAGGGAATTAAAGATTTGAATGACAATGCAAACTGCATAAACACACACACTATAGGCATCCCAGAGGGAGAAGAGTAGGGAAAGGGGACAGAAGGACTGTTGGAGGAAATAGCTGAAAATTTCCGTACCTTATTGAGGGAGATGGATGTACATGTCCAGGAAGTGCAGCGCATCCCACACAGTATAAATCCTAACAGGCCTCCCCCAAGACATATACTTGTCAAACTGACCAATGCTCACGACAAAGAGAGAATACTGAAAGCAGCAAGAGAAAAGAGATCCATCACATACAAAGAAAGCTTGGTAAGATTAAGTGCTGATATGTCATCTGAAACCATGCTGGCAAAAAGGCAGTGGTGTGATAGTGAAGGTGCTAAAAGAAAAAACTTCCAGCCAAGAATTTTCTATCTGCCAAAGGTGGCATTCAAAATTGAGGGAGAGTTCAAAATATTCAGAGATAAACAGAAATTAAGAGAGTGTGCGAATAAGAAACCTGCACTTCAAGAATTACCAAAGGGAGTTCTGCAGGATGAAAGGGAAAAATAGGAGAAAGAGAGGTGGAGGAGAGTGCAAGAATAACTAAATAGATAAAAATAGAAATAAAAACAACATATGGTATATATAAGCCTAAAGAAAATATGGCAAATGTCAGTCATTCCTTGACAGTAATAAAACAATGTTCAAGGCTTAAACTCTCCAATCAAGAAACACAGATTGGCAGAATCGATAAGGAAATATGGGGAGGCGGCGGTGGCTCAATCAGTGGGGCTCCCGTTTGCCATGTGGGAGGCCCCGGGTTTGGTTCCCGGGGCCTCCTGGTGAGGGCGGGGCCCGCCCGCACGGCGTGGTTGGCTGGCCCGGCGAGCGTAGGCAGCGGGGGGGGGGGGATGAATGAATAAATAAATAAAATCTTTTAAAAAAAATAAAAAAAATAAAAAGATAAGGAAATATGACTCATCCATATGCTGCCTACAAGAAATTGACCTTATGTCCAGAGATGCAAGGAGACTGAAAGTGAATGCCTGGAAAACAATTTTACATGCAAACAATAAACAGAAGAAGGCAAGAGGAGCTATAGTAAGAGACAGAAAAAGAACGCTATATATTAATAAAAGGAGAAATCTATCAAGAAGAAAGAACAATCGTAAATATTTATCCACCTAACCAGGGCACTCCAAATACAAAAGGAAAACATGAGAAAAACTAAGTGGAGAAATAGATGCCTTTACAATTATTGTGGGGGACTTTAATACACCATTATCACCATTAAAACATCTCAATGAGAATCAATAAGGAAGAAAGACCTTGCATAATACATAAGAGGATCTGGACCTAACACACAAATGCAGTACATTACAAGCAAATACAGCGGGATATACATTCTTCCCAAGAGCACAGGGATCATTCTACAGGATAGACCACATGCTAGCCACAGAACAACTCTTAATGAATTCAGAAAGAATGAAATGACACAAAGTAATTTCTCTGACCACAACGGAATGAAGCTGGAAATCAGCAAGGGGCAGTGAAGCAGTTTAGGCACAAAGACCTGGAAGTTAAACAACACACTCTTAGATAATCAGTGGTTCAAGGAGAAAATTCCAAAGAAATAAGTAACTATTTTGAAGTGAATGAAAATGACAATACAACATATCATATATGATATGGTAAAGCAAAAGCTGCAGCAAAAGCTGTGCTGAGAAGGATATTCATAGCCATAAATGTCTGTGTTAAAAAAGAAGAAAGTGCTAAAATCAACTGCACACCACGAGGAAGTAGAAAAAGAACAACAAACTAACCCCAAAGGAAGTAGAAAGAAGGAAATAAAGATTAGTGCAGAACTAAATGAAATTGAAAATAAAAAAGCACTGGAAAAATAAACAAAACCAAATGCTGGTTCTTTGAGAAGATTAATAAAATTGACAAACTCTAAGACTAACAAAGAGAAAGAGAGAGAAGATGCAAATACATAAAATAAGAAAGAAGGAAGCGGATATCACCATTGACCCCACTGATTTAAAGAGTATCATAAAAGGATATTTCAAAAAATTATATGCCAACAAATGGATAATTTAGAGGAAATGGACAAATTCCTAGAAATGAAATACACAAGCAGCCTACACTGACAAAATAAGAAAGGATGAACTCAAAAGAGCAAGATGTAAATGACTTATAGGCAGAAAACTATACAACACTGTTAAAATAAAATCAAAGAAGACAAGTAAATGGAAGAATACTACCTGTTCATGGATAGGAAGACTATCCATCAAGATTTCTATCTTGGCGAACATGGGAATCCCTATAATTTTTGTGTAACATTTATGTAATCTAAGCATCTTTTAAAATAATAAAGGAAAAAACAAACAAAAAAGAAAAAACATTCCCACCCAAAGTGATTTACTGATTTAACACAATCCCAATAAAAATAACCAAAGCATTTATTACTAAATTGTGAAAGCTAACTATGAAATTTATTTGGAAGGGCAAGAGGCCCTGAGTAACCAATGACATATTGAAAAGGAAAAATGTAATCAGAGGAATCGCACTACCTGACTTTAATACATACTACAAAGCTACAGCAGTCAAAACTGTATGGTATTTGCACAAGGACAGTCATACTGACCAATAGAACCGAGTTCAGGGTTCTGATTCAGATCTTCACATATACAGTCAACTGATATTCAACAAGGCTACCAACCCCATTTAACTGGGAGAGAATGGCCTCTTCAACAAATGGTGCTTGGAGAACTGGATATCCATATCCAAAAGAATCACCATCTCACACCTTATACAAAAATTAACTCAAGATGGATCAAAGATCTCATATAAGAGCCAAGAATATAAAGATCTTGGAATGTAATGTAGCTCCTTTCTGTTCCTTCTGGTATAGATTATTGTAAGAGAAATGCAAGCTGTAGCCTTCAAAATCATTACTAAGGTGATGAGGATGTGACCAAGGTAAATAAAAACAACCCAAACCTCTCTTACATATTTTCATCTTTTTTTTTTTTTTTTTCTGTCATGATTCAAAGTTCCTTTTGTTGTGGTATGCTTTTGTTAATACAGTTTTCTGATAAATTTTATTTGGATAGTTTTGTCATTTACTAGATGCTTTTTTGAATGGACTAACACCAGGATTTCCTAATGTACTATCTGTTGTTGTTGTTTTAGGAGGTACCTGGGAATGAATTCAGGACCTTATGCATGGGAAGCAGGCACTCAACCACTGAGCTACAGCCACTTCCAATGAGAATTGGTTTTCTTCATTTGTTTGTTTTTAGCAGGTACTGGGATTGAACCTGGGATCTCGTACCTGGGAAGCAGGCACTCAACCACTTGAGCTACATCTGCACCCCCAATGCTCTATTTTTGCTGTTGCTCCTTTAAAAGTTACCAGCCCTTTAAATTTATATTTCATGAAGGACTTTCCCTGTAGTCCATGCTCTGAATTTCCAGACATACATTTTATTATTTCACTTTTTTGGGGGTTATTATTTAAGCAAAAGTTTTAGAACATCCCATGGACTGTTTACTCTTTCCATATCTTTCTTCCCCCCAGTTTCTCTCAATCTGCCTCGGTTTGCTACACATTCTTGAACTGGTGTGGGGATAGGAAGAAGACTGTGGAAGATAACATAGGGAAACATCTACAGGACCTTGTAATAGGAAATGGTTTCAGTAACTTCACACCCAAAGCACGAGCAGCAAAAGTAAAAACAAATAAATGGGATCTCCTCAAAACTAAAAACATTTGCACCACAAAGGAGGTTATCAAGAAATTAAAAAGGCAGCCTACCCAATGGGAGAAAATGGCAACCATATATCTGACAGGAGCCTAATATGTAGCATACACAAAGAAATCCTACACCTTGAAAATAAAAACCAAACAACCCATTTAGAAAATGGGCAAATGACCTGAAAACACACTTCTCCAAAAAAGAAACACAAATGGCTAAAAAGCACATGAAAAGGTGCTCAACATCAGTAGCCATTAGGGAAATGCAAATCAAAACTACAATGAGATACAATCTTACACCCATTAGACTGGTGGCTATTATAAAAACAGAGGACTATATGTGTTGGAGAGGACGCGTAAGTATGGAACACTTACCCAGTGCTTTTGCGTGTATAGAATGGTCCAGCCATTGTGGAAGAAAGTTTGGTGCTTCCTCAAAAAACTAACTATAGAACTGCCATATGATCCAGCAATTCCACTGCTGGGTATATACCTAGAAGAACTGAAAGCAAGGACTCAAACATTTATATGCACACCAATGTTCATGGCAGCATTATTCACTATTGCCAAAAGGTGGAATCAACCCAAATGCCCATCAACAGAGGAATGGATAAACATAATGTGGTACATACATGCAATGAAATATTATTTAGCTGTAAGAAGGAATACAGTGCTAACACATGGATAACATGGATGACTCTTGAGGACCTTATGTTGAGTGAGGCAAGCCACGCATTGAAGGAAGAACATTACATGACCTCACTGATATCAATTAAGGAAATCAAGCAGACTCAGAGAGCTACTGTCTGGAAGATAGGTTTACAGGAAATAGAAAGGTAGAAGAAGGTTGTGATCTAACGCCGATATGGACGTAATCTATGATAAGATGAAAGTGCGTATTTAGGCATTGACAGGATATGACAGGAGGGTAGTGATACTATTGGGTTGGGTGGTGCAGGGTTGACAGGTGGGTAGATTGGGGAGGGTGGGTTGGAAGATCCGTGGAACTGGGGGGAGGGATGGGGAGGCACCAGGTGAACACTGGGGATTGGTGGATTTGTGGTTGAAAGTACAAAGTTGGGGACGATCTTACAGCAATATGACAAGGAAGGCTTACTGGTTTAGGTTGTTGGATGGTGGGGCATTTGGGACACCGTGCACCTGGAGCAGGCCTCTAGGGAGTATGCAAGTGATCATTCTTCATAATGAGTTTTATCAGGAGGTGGAGATGCACATAATGAGTGGGAAGGAGTTGGACTCCCATCCTGGGGAGGATCAATATGTTCACAAACAGAGGGGCATGAGTCTCTTAAGAGCATGGGCATTTCCTAATAGGGGAGGACAAACCAGTGTGTCAAGACCTCAGTGTCATTGCAAGTAACTACAAATCTTGTCATCCAAGGAGTGCAGCTGGGGAGATCGCTGTGGGCCCCGAGGGGAGGGGGAGGGAGGAATGGAATAGATGGAATAGGGGGTAATTAGTGGGCAATGGAAGTGTTCTACATGATCTTGCAACGATGGACACAGGCCATGTTAAATATCATCAAAATTTATAAAATTTATAAAAGCATACATCATCTGGGTAAAACTTAATGTAAACCATTGACAATGGATAGTAGCTATATTGCACTATTTGTATATCAGTTCTAACAAAGGTACCATCCATATATAAAAAGGTATAAATATGGGAAAGGAGAAAAGGGGGAGGTGTTGGGTATATGGGAGTCCCCTGTAGTCTGTATGTGACTGTACTGTGACCTACAACTTCTTTGAAAACAAAATGAAAAAAGTAAAACACTGGGGAATAAATGGAAGAAAATGTCACTCTACATACAGGACAATAAATATTACAATGAAGAAAGGCAAAATGTCAAAAAAAATTTTTTTAATATTTCATTATTTTTTAATATCCTAATTTTTTAATTTTATTTTAGTTTTAGTTCTTTTAAATTTTTACATATTTTATTTCTTACGTTTAAGCTTATCATTATAATTTCATTTTCCTATTAACTGTGTTTGGCTATTTTATTGTCTTTATTTTTGTTTTTTTTTTTACTTTTTAAAAATTTATTGAAGTACATCACTCATACATAAGCATACATAAACAATAAGTGTATAACAATCGTTGTGAACTTACAAAACAAACATATATAACAATATACAGGGCTCTCACACCTTACCCTACCACCAACACCTTGCATTGTTGTTAAGCATTTTTAACTAATGATTAAAGAGAATCCTCAAAATATTACTACTAACCAAAATATTTTCCCCCCAATCCACCCTACTACTCTATCATTTATACATGAACATACATAAACAATAAGTGTACAGTAAAAGTTCTGAACATACAAAGCAAACATTCATAACATCATACAGGGTCCCCATACATCAACCCTCCACCAACACCTTGCACTGTTTTTAGACATTTGTTACAAATTATGAAAGAATATTGTCAAAATCTAACCACTATTATAATTCCTATGTTTGGTATATTTTTCTCCCAACTCACCCCATTATTTTTTAAATATATTTTTATGACGAAAGTTGAAAATTTACAAAACAATCATGCAAATGTGCAGAATTCCCATACAACACCCCTCTATTAACTCACCACACCATGGTGGAACATTGTTAGAGATTATGAGATAATACCATACCATTATTACCAGTTCCACAGTGTACATTTGGCACACAATTTCCATACTCCCCCACTATCAACACAGTACATCTTTGGCATAAATGCAAGAATATTCCACTATTACTGTTAATCACAGTCCATAGGTCCCTCCAGTTATATTTTTCCCATGCTTCTCCACATTCCCACCATGCTGCAAAAGGGATGTATATGTGTTCTACCTCACAAAGGACACTCTTGAATCTCTACCATTAACCACAATTCTCATCCACCTCTGGGTTTACTGTAACATTCAGTCCCTAGATTATTCTCTAGCTTACTCTCAATTGGCATTTACATCCCTAGACTACCATTTTCAGCCACATCCCCATTTATAAACCAGCTGTTACTCACTATAATGTGTTACCATCAACTGTGTACATACATTAAATATCAGTAGGCCATCTCAGTCATCCTCTTATCTCCTTTAAGAATCCACCAGGTACCACCAGATCTTGAAGATATTTTCCTACATTTTCTTCTAGAAGTTTAACGGTTCTTGCTTTAAGAGTTACTTTTTGTATAAGGTGTAAGATAGGGGTCCTTTTTCCTTCTTTTGCTATGGATATCCAGTTTTCTCAGCACCATTTGTTGAATGGTCTGTTCTGGCTGAGCTGGGTGAGTTTGACAGGCTAGTCAAAAATCACTTCACCATAGATGTGAGGGTCTGTTTTTTAACCATCCAGTTTGGTTCCATTGGTCTATGTGTTTGTCTTTATGCCAGTACCGTGCTGTTTTTAACACTGTAGCTAGGTAACACACTTAAAGTCCAGAAATGAGAGTCCTCCAATTCTTTTCGTTTTTAAGATGTTTCTGGCTATTCAGTACCCCTTACCCTTCCAAATAAATTTGATAATCATGTTTTCCATTTATTTTAAAAATGCTGGTAGAATGCTTAGTGGGATTGCATTCAATCTGTACATCAATTTGAGTAGAATTGACATCTTAATGATATTTAGTCTTCCATTCCATGAGCATGGAATGTTCTTCCAATTATTTCAGTCTTTTTTTTCCTTTCTTGTAAGAATGAATTGTAGTTTTCTGAATAAAAGTGCTTTACATCATTGGTTAAGTTTATTCCTGAATATTTATGTTTTATCTGTCATATTATATTTTCATCACTCTTTAGTTATTTTTATTGATATAATCTTCATTTCTATGCTCTCTTTCAGGCCTCTCTCAGCTTCTTCCCTGCTAGAGGTGGGGCTGAAGCCTAGGCTAGGGCTGCAGGCCAATCTGGGTGAAAAAAACTGGTCACTACCATCACTGTGATTTTCAGTGAGCCTGGCTTCCCCTCATGCTGAGGGTGGAGTCGAAATTGCAGCTACTAGCCTCCATTTGACTTGGACAGTCTCAAACTTTAGCTGTTCTTAGGGTTATATTTTAGCCAGCCAAATTTACTGATCAGTAGCTGAGATTGGTGACCAACTGTCTCTTCCTCCCCAATTTTTGGGAAATGGAGCTTCCAATTCCTGCCACAGAATAGCTCCTGGGGTGGCTTGTACTTCCAAAGTAGGAAAATCACCAGCCTCTGTGGTGTCACCTGTAGTTTCCCAGAGAGCCTGGTGCAGAATCCCCCAGCTTCCTCCCTGCCCAAGGTGGGCTTGGGGTTTAGGCTAGAGTGGCAATCTGATCTAGATGGAAAGAAGCCAGTCCCTACTAGTGATTTTCAGTCAGCCCTGCTTCCCCTCAAGTCAGGTGCAGTTAAGATGGTGGCTACAGGCCTCTTTCTGATTTGGACAGGTTCAAACTTTAGCTGTGCTTAGGATTATACTTTACTTTAGCCCACTGAATTTATTAATAAGTAGCTGAAGTTGGTGCCCAACCATTCTCTTCCTCCCCCATTTTTGGGAAGTGGAGCTTCCAATTCCAGATGTGGAACAGCTACCGAGGTGGTTTGTGCCTCCAATGGAGGATGGGCACCAGCTTCCATGGCATGGAGTGCTCTACTTATGAATCTTCTCTGAAGATGGGCAGTCTCATCCTTCCATTCTTACAAGGATATTACAAAATGCACTTCTGGCCTCCTGAAACCCCCAAAGAAGTGCTCTAGATAGCTCTGGGTGATCACCAACTGCCCAGGAGCAGGAGCATATGGCTAAGAGACTTCAAAGTGAGTCCGGAGGTCATCCCAGAGGTAACGCTTATGCATATCTCAGCAGGAGTTTATAGACTGCCAAAGTGAATATTACCCAAAATAGTGGGGCTCCTGAGGGCTCTGGAGAAATACAGGTCCTATGGTCAGGGAAGATAGCTCCAGAGTTTGGTGCCTTGCCAATGGGACATACTTTGGATTTATTTTATGCTCCTGAAAGTGACAGAGTTGGACTCAGCTCTGGCTTCCCTACACATGGCTCATCTATCTCTTCTACTTAAACTTATATTTGGTGCTGGAGTTTGTAGGTATACAGCTAAGAGACTGGAATCTTTGGGCTGGCCATGTGCCAGCTGGGCCCTGAGTCTCAGCAGAATTGCAATACCTACTCTCCATTCTTTGGACTCGCCCAGGACAACTAACAAGGAGGTGAGAATTGACAACCACCATGCCATCAAACTGAAAGTAAGAGAATCTCATCCATTGGCTGTATGGGATTGAAGCCTACTCTTAATGAGAGGTAGAGTTGACATCACCACCCCAGAAGCCTCAGGATTGAGGAATGAACTATGGACTAGAGTGGACTTACTGGTATTCCACTACATACTTATTGTGATTCTAGAAAAGGAAGAAATTACAACATTGATGTGGAAGCAGTGGCCACTGGAGGCTCTTGGGGGGAGTAGGGAGAGGGAAATACTGCTGTAATACAGAGCCATTTTTGGGACTTGGGAATTACCCTGAAAGACATTGCACTGACAGATATAGGCCACTCTATAACTTCCCATAACCTCTATAACTTCACATAACCAAACTACAATGTGAACTACGTACGGTCCATGAAATAAATGTGCCACACTAATGAATGATGTTCATGGGGGAGGGTGTGGGAGGTGTGGAGAGTGGGGCATATGGGATTCGCTATATATTTTGTATAACATTTATGTAATTTAGGTATCTTTTCAAAAATAAAAAGAAATTAATTTCAAAAAAAAAGAAAAAGCAATTATCAAATTCATCTGGAAGGGAAAGTGTACCCAAATTTTCAAAAGCATTCTAAAAAAGAAAATAGACATGGGAGGAATTTCACTGCCTACCCTTGAAACATATTACAAAGCTACAGTGGTCAAAACAGCATCGTACTGGCATAAAGACAGACACATCGATCAGTAGAATAGAACTGCAAACCCAGAAATAAACCCTCACCTCTATGGTCAAATGGTTTTTGACAAACCTACCAATTCCATGTTAATGGGAAAAAACAGTCTCTTCAACAAATGGTGCTGGGAGAACTGGATATCTATAACGAAAAGAATGAAATAGGACCCCTATCTCACTCTCTATACAAGAATCAACTCCAAATGGATAAAGACCTAAATATAAAAGCTGGGAACATAAAACTAGTCAAAGAAAATGTATGGAAACATCTTCAAGACCTTGTGGTAAGGGGTGGTTTCTTGGACCTTTATACCCAAAGCACGTGCAACAAAAGAAATGAATAGATAAATGGGACCTCCTCAAAACTGAACACTTTTGCACCACACAGGACTTTGTCAAACTGGTCAAAAGGCAGCCAACTCAATGGGAGAAAATACTTGGAAATCACATGTCCAATAAGGGTTTTAAGACCCATGATATATAAAGAGATGTTACAACTCAACAATAAAGACAAACGACCCTAGTAAAAAATGGGCAAAACACTTGAATAGACATTTTTCCAAAGAAGAAATACAAATAGCAAAAAATAAAACAAAACAAAACAAAACCACATGATAAAATGCTCAACATCGCTATTGATTAGGGAAATGCAAATAAAAGTTACAATAAGATCTCATTTTACACCTATCAGAATGGCCACTATTAAGAAGACAGAACTACAAGTGTTGGAGAGGATGTAGAGAGACAGGAACACTTATTCACTGTTGGTCGGAATGCAGAATGGTACAGCCACTGTGGAGGACTGTTTGGCAGTTCTAAAGAGGTTGAATATAGACTTGTCACGTGACCCTGCAATACCACTACAATGTATATACTCAGAAGAACTGAGAGCAGTGACACGAATAAACATCTGCACACCTATAGTGGTGTTATTGACAATTGCCAAAAGTTGGAAACAACCCAGGTGTCCATAAACCGATGAATGGATAAACAAACTAGTCTATTCACACAATGGAATACTATGCAGCTGTAAGAAGATATGAAGTCATAAAGCATATGACAACATGGATGAACCTGGAGGACATTATGTTGAGTGAAGCAAGCCAGACACAAAAGGACAAATACTGTATGACTGCATTACTATGAACCAAATATATTGTGCAACATATCGTTTGATTCAAAAAAATTTTATATGTATCCAGTTTTTAATTGAGAAATGTATTTATTCATCTGTGTTTACTTTTTAGTTTTTTTTTTTTTTTTTTAATTGTAACAAAATTTTAATTAGTTTACTCCCTGAGAAATTCTAGACATTATAATCACAACGGGTGAAATAAATTTTTGATTTATTGTGCAATTAATTTTGAAGTCTTGTTTATTTCTGAGTAGAAAATGTACTCTCTGTAAATTGCTCACAATCATTATTCTAAGTTACCACACATAAAAAGAACACTTGGCAAACCATATTATTTCTTACAGGAGATGCTCAGAGCATTGGAATTCAAGGGCAGAGGAAAAAATTAGAATAGAATGAGAATGTATTTTCATCTCAATGAAGAGCCACAATATCAAATGTCACAGGACCACAGATACATCCCACATTAGGGCAATGGATAACCTTTTCAGTAAAGTGAATTTGAGCTTTCCATTGGATTCTAAACCATGGTCATGTTGGCAATGCTGCCTTAGGAAAAATGGTCAGGATCCCTTCCGAGCTACTGGCCCTGCTTGTCTCATTTTAGCTTCTGCAAAGTGCGAACCTTAGCAGGGTGTGACAGAAACACTTCGGCAGACAGTTTATTTGGACCTTGGGGGCATGGAGAAAGGGCTGTTTGGAAAAGGCACGTAAAAGTAAAAGAGAGGAGAACAATGGAATCCTGTAAGAAAGAACCCAGCCCTGATTTGCTTCGGTAGGGTGGATCCCTGTGGTAGAAAATTAGCAAAGAAATAAATAATCCACTTGCTGTATCGGCAGTATGTGGAAAAAAATAAAACACAATAGTATTCAATGCTGACACACCGTATACAGCCAATTGTCCAGATATGTTGAAGTCATGGTTTGAAAGTGTGTTTTAAACAAAGTATGGTCAATGTGTGGTGGAAAATATGCCGTAATATTTTATGCTAACCTGTAAGAAATATCGCACCACATGTGGTGTGGTGCTGGAGGAAAGGGTTTTGAGTGTTCTCACCGACTGCATAAAAGATTTTTTTTCTAATTTACGTATTTTCTTCTGAAATATATAATCAGAAAAACAAGAGTGCGAACCACTGGACGTCAAATTTAGGTCAAAGTCAGATGAGGATGACGAATTTCCCTCATACAGCCATTTGGAGTATTTTAAATAAAAAAAATTAATTTAAAGTCTCCGTTAAAATACACCTTTATGAAGAAAGGTTAATTATATATTTTGGTATATAATCAATTTTTACTTTGGCAAAAAGAAATTTTCCACATACTCTGCCCATGTTAATTGGAAATGATGGGTTTCAGCCCTTTTCAATAGGAAACTTTTTAAAAAGAGGAGGTTAAAAAAGCGGCATTCTGGTGGCATGCATTTTTCACATGATATTTTGACTTGATTTCCACCTAATAGATCCTGCTGGTCTCTTTTTGCTGCTCCAAAGCACGGACCTTAGCTGGGTGTGGCAGAAACACTTCTGCAGACAGTTTATTTGGACCCTGCTTGTCTCCTTTTTGCTGCTCCAAAGCATGGACCTTAGCTGGGTGTCTACTTTTTAGTTTTTTAATCATTTATATTTTCAATTATTAAATACACAAAATAAAGTGAAAATAAATAAATAGATAAATAAATAAACACTCCAACCAGGATTGAACTGAGAGGGCTGCCAAGGAGTACCAACTGCTGACAGAATTAGGTAGTAAATGTGAGAAAATTAAAAACAAGTAAGTTAGAGTGACTTTTTCTGGACTTTATAGCTTCCTCCCCAAGGCCCTAGGAAGCTGGTTTGAAACCCATTACTGGGTCCATCACCCAGGTCTCAGCAACAGGGACAACCCTAACAATCCAGTTGAAACAGAGAATTGAATCAAAGAGCAGCAGTAACACACAGCCTCCTGCTATGAATTCCCAATAAAAGAGAAAGAAATTGAGCATCTAAGTAAACTAAATGCTAATCAGATGCCTAGACATGAGTAAAAATATATGAGCCAGGCTAAGAAAATGAAAGTCATAGTCCAGGAAGAGGTCTATATCAAAGCCAGAGAAAACATGCAGGATTTGAGATAACTAGTTAATGAGAAACGTACAAATTTCCAAAATCAAATTAATGACATGAAAGACAATATGGCTAAAGAGATGAATAACATCAAGAACATACTGAGCAAGCACAGAAAAGAATTTGAAATCCAGAACAGAAAAGTAACAGAGCTCATGGGAATGAAACACACAATAGGTGAGATCAAAAACACATTCAAGGGAAGCGGCTGTGGCTCAATCAGTAGGGCTCCCGTTTACCATATGGGAGGCCCCGGGTTCGGTTCCCGGGGCCTCCTGGTGGGGGCAGGCCCGCCCGCATGGCATGGTTGGCTGACCCAGCGAGCACAAGCAGCAAGGGGGGGATAAATGAATAAATAAATTAAAAAAAAAAAAAAAAAAAAAACACATTCAAGGCTTACAACAGCAAACTTGAAATGATAGAAGAATAATAATTGATACCAAAGACAGAAATGCTGAATTCTAAGAGAAAAAAGAACAGAAAGAGAAAAAAATGGAAAAAAATTGAGGGGCTCAGGGCATTGAATGACAACACAAAAACCAACAATATATATGTCATAGGAGTTCCAGGTGGAGAAGGGAAGGGAAAAGGGGCAGAAAGAGTATTTGAGGACATAATAGCTGAAAATTTCCCAACTCTCACAAAAGAAATGAACCTACATGTCCAGGAAGCCACCTTACCCCAAGCAGAATAAATCTGAATAGACGTACTCCAAGAAACATACTACTCAGAATGTCAAATGTTAAAGATAAAGAGAAAATTCTGAGAGCAGCAAGGGAGAAACAAACCAATACTTACAAGGGACGCCCACTAAGACGTAGTGCAGATTTCTCATCAGAAACCATGGAAGCAAGACGACAGTGGTATGATACAGTTAGGAGACTGAAAGAGAAAAGGTGCCAGCCAAGAATTCTGCATCCAGAAAATTGTCCTTCAAATATAAATGTGAGTAAACAGTCACAAACAAACAAAAACTAAGAGAGTTTGTAATAAAGAATCCACCTTCCACCTTGCAGGAAATATTAAAGAAAGCCTTAGAGCCAAGCCTGAAAGAAAAAGACAGGAGAGAGAGGCCTGGAGGGGAGTGCAGAAGAAACAATAGCAGAAAGGATAACTGAAAGAGGAAAAAGACAGACCAAAATATATGACAAATGAAAACCAAAGAATAAAATGGTGAAAATAAATAATGCATTTACAGTAGACTTCAACACACCACTCACAACATTAGACAGAATTAGACAGAAGATCAACAAGGAAATAGAGAAATTAAACAATTTGATAAATGAGTTAAACCTAAAAGACATACATAGAATGCTGCATCCAAACTCAGCAGGGTATACATTCTTTTCATATGCCTATATCCTTTTCCAGGATAGACCACATGTTAGAGCACAATGCAGCTCAATGAATATAAAATCACCTTTTCAGATCATAAGGGAATGAAACTGGAAATCAATAACAAACAGGAAAAAGGTAAATTCAAAAATGTGTGGAGGCTAAACAACACACTCTTAAATAATCACTGGGTCAATGAAGAAATTGCAAGTGAAATTGGTAAATGTATTGAGACAAATGAAAACAAGAATACAACTCAGTCACTGTTGACAGAAACGCAGAATGGTGCAGCCACTGTGGAGCACGGGTAAGCAGTTCCGAAAGAAGTTGAATATAGATTTGCCACATGACCCTGTAATACCACTATTGGGTATATACCCAGAAGAACTGAAAGCAGTGACACAAATAGACATCGGCACACCTATGTTCATAGTGGTGTTATTCACGATTACCAAAAGCTGGAAACAACCCAGGTGTCCATCAACTGATGAATGGATAAACAAACTGTGGTATAGTCACATGATGGAATATTATGGAACTGTAAGAAGAAATGAAGTCATAAACATATGACAACATGGACGAACCTAGAGGACAGTATGCTGAGTGAAGCAAACCAGACACATAAGGACAAATACAGGAAGACTGCAATACTATGAACTCAATGTATTGTGTAACATAGTGTAGGATTCCACTTATATAAAATGTAAATACAAATCAATTTATAAATGAAAGAAAAAAGTATTTGTGTTAAAAAAGCCAGAAATGGGAGCTGTGGACAGCAGGGGACGCATAGACAGATCGAGAGGTGATGGATTTTCTTACTTGTTTTTTTTATTATTATTATTGAAATAATGAAAATGCTCTAAAGACTGAGGTGATGAACGCACAACTATGTGATTGTGCCCTTTCAATGAATTGTATGCTTTGTTGATATATATCAGTAACATCGATTTGTTGTTTTTTTTAAAAAGAAGGCAAGCAGCACTTAAAAATGGGAAAATATGTGAATACACATTTACCAAAGAAGAAACGTTCAATTCTCTTCAACACCAGAGAAATACAAATTAAAATTTGCTATGAGTTATCATATACACATACTAGAATGGATAAAATCAAAAGAGATAATACCATCTGTTAAAGATGTGGAAAAACTGGGGCCCTCATACGTTTCTGGTGAGAA
The DNA here is from genome assembly GCA_026826555.1 of Tolypeutes matacus. Taxonomy (NCBI): domain Eukaryota; kingdom Metazoa; phylum Chordata; class Mammalia; order Cingulata; family Chlamyphoridae; genus Tolypeutes; species Tolypeutes matacus. The sequence continues at coordinate 38,547 of JAKSZT010037559.1, forward strand.
TGCAAAATGGTGCTGACACTTTGGGAAACAATTGTCAGTTTCTTAACAATATAAACTTACCATAATTCTTGCTAATTCCACTCTGAGAAATTTATCCAGGACAAATGAAATCATGTCTGTGCAACGATTCCTGGGGCAAGTTCATGGCAGCAAAAACTGGAAAAAAAATGCAAATGTCTATTAACTGGTGCATGGATAACAAAATGTGGTACATCCATAAATAGATCTGCAGCTTTAACTATCTTATTTCAAGTTCTTGGAAGCAGCCCCACCCAGCCTGTTCCCAACCTGCTTGGAGGGCATTCAAGCCTTTGCAGTACTAACTTTAGCATAAATTATAGATTCAAATACAACAGAAGAACATGTGTACGGAAAACACAACTGAGTCCAAATCAGTCACTCTGGGGAGCACAAATTCCAACGTAGGGCCCACTGGCAAGGTACCAAATTTTTGAGCTGTCTGCCCTGACTCTATTGTCTGGATGTCTCCAGAGCCCTCAGGAGCCATGCTATTTGGGGTAGTATCCTGTCCCGGCCCGCGGGACATCAACGGGGACCCGAAACCTGCCGAGAAAGAATGGTGGGACAAGAGACGCAAAGAATGACAGCAAGACAGTATTCTGATCAAGCTGCAAAACTTTATTGAAGAAGCAGGGTATATATACTCTAAGGGAAGAGGGAGTGGCTAATAAGGACGGGTGGCGGTTTAGGATTGGTAGGTACTGTTGCTGGGGGTAGGTGGCAGCATTTCTGGCGCGAATCTTTGGCGTGGGCGGGAAATGCTGCTGACTTCCTAGAAGAAGGCTAGGGTGTTATTGTTTCAGTCCTGGCGGCCATGTTGCATGCCACCGACCTCGCTTAAGGCAAAATAGACATGGATATATTATTTTTACGGCCCCCAACATCTCCTCCCTTTTTCTTTATTTAGCACAGTACTTTCCATAGGCTAGCTGAGGGAAGTAGAGGCCTCATTTCCCTGATGTAGATGGCTCTGATTTTTTCGGGAAGGGGTTGCACAGGCCACGCAGTGTAAGGGAGGGGGGCTGTGCCTGTCTTAGGTCGGAACTGTGCCCTGTAAGGAACTGCACCCGGGAAACAGTGAACCTTACCCAATGTGTGGTCAGTCTTACCCGTCATTGGGAAGCATGGCAGCAAAAGGCTATGTCCCTGTCTTAGGTTGACTGATGGGTCAGTCCAGTTGCCCGTCATTGGCTAATCAGTCCAGCACCTCTGTGAGCGTCTTTAGCCTGGCAAGTTTTAAGCAGAGCAAACCCCTGTGCTAATGAGGCGTGCTTCTCAGAGAACAGTTAGGTTGTGCTTACCCATGACTGTCTCCTGCGGTGCTTTGCCACGCACTCAGCAGCCTTAAAGGGAGGGAGCAGATCACAGATGATCTGTTGGTATGCCTTGATCAGCAAGGTGGAGCCGGTGATAATGTACCTGGATGGGCCTGCCAAGAGCGGAGTCAATCTGATCTTTGACTAGCTGGATAATTCTTTTTACAGCCCATGGCCCAAAGGAAAGTATTAGGAGGATGGTTATCAGTGGGCCTAGTATAGGGAGTAGATAGGGCAGGATTCTATCGAATCCCCAAGAGGGATTCAGTAGCGCTATTTCTCTTTCCCTATTTCGCTTCTCTAGCCCTTCTCTAAGTTGGGCCATGTTGTTTTTAATAAGGCCGGAATGATTAGTGTAAAAGCAACATTCCTCTTCTAAAGCGGCGCAAACTCCCCTCTCTTTTAGGAAGAGGAGGTCCAGACCTCTACGATTCTGGAGGACAACCTCGAACAGGGAGTCTAGAGATTTTTCCAAGTGAGAGATGGAGGTTTCTATACGGGCTAGATCTTCATCTACAGCAGCTCGTAGGTGAGAGGGACCTTGTTGTTGGAGGATGACAGATGTAGTTCCAGTGGCTAAACCCGCAATACCTAAAAGAGAAGCAATGGTGATAGCAGTAATAATTTCTCTTTTTTGTCTAGTTATGGGATCAGAAAGTTGCGTGTCCCAGAACTGATGGAGGCTGTCCCCTGGATGGTAAAGGACATGGGGAGGATAACAACCAAGACGCACACCTCTCCGGAGCTATTAAGGGCTGCTGTGGCCACACAGGGGGTAAGCCCTGATGAGGAGCACAGCCATTTTGCCCCTTTAGGGGGAATGTAAAATTTATGCTGAGACGGAGGGGATAAATGTACACAAGCCTTAGTTAAGGTGGCAGATATGTTTTTGAAAGCATTACCGTCCAGTTTGTAGAACAGACTGTATGGTGAGGCCAACTCTATCTTTCTTGTTCCAGTTACATTGGGGAGGATTGTCCTCATGGGAAGTATTAAAGGAGGCATTAAGGGCTATGGCATCATAATAAGGGGGCTTAACAGAAAGGCATAACCAGCAATTGCGAGTAAGGTTGGGTGGGGAAGCGTTTAGATCAAGAAAGGTAGCGTTAATTATTTGCCAGAGTAGGCTAATGATAATTGGGTAAGAGTTAAGAGAGGTAGTGTTGGGTGTAGCAGACATAACTGTAGAGTGAGATTTGTACAGAGGTTTCCTGCATTTTGTTTTTTAAAGTTTGCAGGAAGACCCCACGATGGGTTAGGGGGTCGAACGCATCCGGCGGGGGTGAATCGTACCGTGAGGAACTTGTCAGCAATTGGGGGTGACCACCCAGTAGCTAATGTTTCGCATCCCCAGTAGGCACAATAGTAGTGCGTGGGCTGATTGCAGTACGAACGCCCCTGGGCGGAGCTGGGACAGAGGTAAACATCCTGAATATTGAGATAATTGATGGTCCAGGTTTCGAGAGGATCTTGTACACATACTGTAAGAAATTGAGTTAACTTTTCTTTTTTAAACTAGTAATATCAGTTTTGCTGCCTTGCCTTTCAAAGTTTGGAACAGTTCCCAAAAATAATTTCCACAAATAACTTTGAATGTTATTAAATTTGGTGTCCCATGGTTGTGGGATGTATTTTCATTTTACCAATTTATTGAGCTGTTAGTAAATGTTGTATTACCAAAATTCCAGAAATAAGGATTACTGTTATTAGTGATTATGATTGAATTATTAATGAACTAAAATATGGTTGTGTTTTTAATAGGTTTTGGCATCCCTATAAGGGCCCGATCCTTTACAATTCTATAGGAATCATCAAACAACACAACCTCTGTAAGCTTATGACATATATGTCATTTGTCATTAAGTAGTCTGTTGTGAGAGGGACATGTAAAATTTACCATATTTTCTGATTTATATGGCAAAGAAGGGAAAATGAGAACATAAATTTGACTGTGATTTTTAGGTTGCATGCATACAGAACCATATCCAAAGAAGTAGGGCAGTTTATAAAAGGTAAAGTTAAATTTTCTGTAAGTTTCCCTTCTTCTTTTGGCTTTAAGGGTAGGTTATAAGTTATAGGTCCTGGAAAATGGTGAGCTTGATTAAGATAAATTGGGTAAGACTCATTGCTCCAAATTAACAGCTCTAGAAGAGGTGAGTTGGTTATGTATGTTCAATAAGTGTAATTATGATGTGGTATCTTACCTTGACCTAATACTTTACCTATAATTAATCCAGTGTAAAACCACCATGTCCATAGTTTAAGTCTTGGCAGCATCTTCAACTCTAGACTTGATTCTTCTGGAGGGGATCCACTGCTCTTCTCCTGTTTCTGTAATGATAAGAGCAAAACCTCGGCCCCAAAAGTTTACCTCTCCTTTTTCCCATTTATTGGT
>JAKSZT010037559.1:42378-56254 GCA_026826555.1 Tolypeutes matacus
ATTCACTTCAAAATAGTTACTTATTTCTTTGCAATTTTCTCCTTGACCCACTGATTATCTAAGAGTGTGTTGTTTAACTTCCAGGTCTTTGTGCCTAAACTGCTTCACTGCCCCTTGCTGATTTCCAGCTTCATTCCGTTGTGGTCAGAGAAATTACTTTGTGTCATTTCATTCTTTTCTGAATTCATTAAGAGTTGTTCTGTGGCTAGCATGTGGTCTATCCTGTAGAATGATCCCTGTGCTCTTGGGAGGAATGTATATCCCGCTGTATTTGCTTGTAATGTTCTGCATTTGTGTGTTAGGTCCAGATCCTCTTATGTATTATGCAAGGTCTTTCTTCCTTATTGATTCTCACTGAGATGTTTTAATGGTGATAATGGTGTATTAAAGTCCCCCACAACAATTGTAAAGGCATCTATTTCTCCACTTAGTTTTTCTCATGTTTTCCTTTTGTATTTGGAGTGCCCTGGTTAGGTGGATAAATATTTACGATTGTTCTTTCTTCTTGATAGATTTCTCCTCTTATTAATATATAGTGTTCTTTTTCTGTCTCTTACTATAGCTCCTCTTGCCTTCTTCTGTTTATTGTTTGCATGTAAAATTGTTTTCCAGGCATTCACTTTCAGTCTCCTTGCATCTCTGGACATAAGGTCAATTTCTTGTAGGCAGCATATGGATGAGTCATATTTCCTTATCGATTCTGCCAATCTGTGTTTCTTGATTGGAGAGTTTAAGCCTTGAACATTGTTTTATTACTGTCAAGGAATGACTGACATTTGCCATATTTTCTTTAGGCTTATGTATACCATATGTTGTTTTTATTTCTATTTTTATCTATTTAGTTATTCTTGCACTCTCCTCCACCTCTCTTTCTCCTATTTTTCCCTTTCATCCTGCAGAACTCCCTTTGGTAATTCTTGAAGTGCAGGTTTCTTATTCGCACACTCTCTTAATTTCTGTTTATCTGTGAATATTTTGAACTCTCCCTCAATTTTGAATGCCGGCTTTGGCAGATAGAAAATTCTTGGCTGGAAGTTTTTTCTTTTAGCCCCTTCACTATCACACCACTGCCTTTTTGCCTGCATGGTTTCAGATGAGATATCAGCACTTAATCTTACCAAGCTTTCTTTGTATGTGATGGATCTCTTTTCTCTTTCTGCTTTCAGTATTCTCTCTTTGTCGTGAGCATTGGTCAGTTTGACAAGTATATGTCTTGGGGGAGGCCTGTTAGGATTTATACTGTGTGGGATGTGCTGCACTTCCTGGACATGTACATCCATCTCCCTCAATAAGGTAGGGAAATTTTCAGCCATTTCCTCCAACAGTCCTTCTGTCCCCTTTCCCTGCTCTTCTCCCTCTGGGATGCCTATAGTGTGTGTGTTTATGCAGTTTGCATTGACATTCAAATCTTTAATTCCCTGTTGGATTTTTTCTCTTTTTATCTATCTGTTTTACTATCTGATTTCAGATGTACTGTCTTCTACATTGCTGATTCTTTCCTCTGCTGTTCAAATCTGCTGTTATGTACTCCCAGTGTATTTTTGATTATTTCTTGGATCCTGCCATTCATCGGCATCATATCCATTATCTTTTTATGTGTTTACAATTTCTTTGGTATGTTCTCCCAGTGTCTTCTTAGTATCCTTAATCTCTTCCTTCACTTCATTAGGTTGATTCATTATATTTGTTTGTACATTTTTGAATAGTTGCATGTTCTGCATATCCTTTTGTTTTTTAATTTGTCGTTAGACTGGGCCATATCTTCCTGTTTCTTAGTATGGCTTATAATATTTTGTTGGTGTCTAGGCATTTGTTTACCTTGATGGGTTTATTTAGTCGGTTTGCTTCTCTTTCTGCCCTAGGGTTTTATTTTGTTGTTTTGTGCATTGTAAGGTTCCACAGTTGTTGTCTGTGTTCCCTTGGAAAAAATATGACCAGAGAAAAGGAAAGATTTAAGAATAGAAAAAGAATAATAGTAGTAATAATACTAGTAAAAGGTAGAAAAGAGAAGTCATACAAGACCTAGGAATATAAATTATTAACATAAGTAAAAAATCATTGGAAGTACAGGAAAATAAGTTTTAGGAAAAGTGGAATAGAAAAAAACAAAAAGAGAAACAAAATAGAGAAAAATATATTAAATATATTAAAAGCCCAGAATAACGAGGAGAGGGAAAAAAAAAAGAAAAAAAAAGTAAAAAATAAAGAAAATTGAGAAAAAGAATGAGAGAAATAAAATTTAAAAAAAAATTGAAGCCCAAATAAAAAGAGGTGTTATAAATGAAAAACAACAGAAAACAGGAGTTAGAAAAATGAAGGAAAGAAAGGAAATAATGTAGGTAGAAAACAATCAGCAAAAGTTAAAAAAAAAAGGGAGGGGAGACAAAGAAAGAGGAAACACAAAAACAAGAGACAAAACAGCAGCAGCAGCAACAACAAAACAATGGGGGAAAAACAGCCTTCCCTTTAGGCCCCTAAGGAGCTTCTCAGGCTGCTGGTGTTCATCAGTCCATCACCTTGCAGCCTGTGCCCTGCAGGTTATGTAACAGCTTTTAGTGATTACAGTTTTAAAAGTTAAAATGAAAAAAAGCAACCTTTTTTTAAAAAAAGAAACAACAGATCCAAGAAAGACTAAAACCAAAAGAATGTCCATATGTTCTTTGTCATAAACTATAAGCTGGGTGCCTGATAACCAGGTGGATCATGTTCTTGACTGACCTGGGAATCAAAGCAGGGGCCTCATATATATAAAGCAGGAATTCCTGCTAGGCTAAATTGTCTCCTTAGGTTAATCGGTCTTTAGAGAGCTATATGCCACCTTTCCCCCAGGTGTTTTTAGACTTCTATAGCTTGCTAGAGTCCTGCTGATTAGATGCCTTTCCCTTACCCTCTCTAATCTAATTTCTTTCTCTCCCCAGGAGGGCAGCTGGGTGTGACAGCCTACCTGAGTGGATTCCCCTCCCCTCTCCCAGTCAGATTGGGGTCCATCCCAAGATCCAGTGGGGACTTAGCTAGGCACACTCACCACAAAGAAAGCACTCTCCAGCCTCTGTGAGACCCTTCTTCCTCCCAGGGAATGCCCCCTCCCAGTCCCTCAGCAGCAGCAAGCCAGGGGCCATGTGGTTACTTGCCAGGATTGTGGGGTATATGTGCTGTTTCCAGTCACAGGGGCAAGCAACTCATGGCTTTCTTTATCTTTCCAGTGCCTTCCTAGATGACTGAGAACACCTTCCTGTTCTATATATATCCAAAGCATCTCCTTTAGATAGGTACCTGCCTTCTCTCCACTTTTTTTGTGAGAGGGTCAGTCTCTACCTACCTACTCCATCACCATTTTCCTGTAATTCCTCAAGGTTATTTTTTGATACTTTGTTCCTCTTAATTTATATCCTTACAATTGTCTGTGTTCCCTTGGAAAAAAAATATTAGGGCCAGAGGAAAGGAAAGATGTAAAAGAATTATAATAGTAATAATAATACAAAAAAGGTAAAAGAGGAACCATAAAAGAGCTGGAAACTAAGTAATAGAGTGGAAAATCATAAAAAAAATACAAAGGAATAAGAATAAAAAGAGTTGGAATAGAAAAAAATTACACAAGAAACAATATAGAAAAAATAGAATGAATTAAAAGTCCAGACAGATGAGTAGGAAAAAATAAAATAAGAAACAAAATAGAAAAGAAATAGAATGAATTAAAAGCTGAAACAGATGAGAAGAGAATAGAAGGGGCGAAACAAAGGAGAGAGGGGAAAAAGAAAATATGAAGGCGAAACAAAGTTGTAAAATGAAAGTAAAGCAACAGAAGACAGAAAAATGAAGGAAAGAAGAGAAATAAAGTAGTTTGAAAAAATAAATAAAAGGAAACAAAGAAAGGGAAAAGAACAAACAAGAAACAGAAGAGTAACAAAGAAGCAACCGAGGAAACACAGTCTTCCCTCTTAGGCCTCTAGAGACCTTCTCAGGCTGCTGGTGCTCATCAGTCACCTTGCAGCCTGCCCTCCGCAGGTGATGTATCCAGTTTTAGTGAGTAAAATAAAGGAAAAAGAAAAAAAATCATGAAGCAAAACAATAAAAACTGAGTCTATAAGTTCCCTACCATAAGGTGCTGGCTGTGTGCCTTATCTCTCCCTGGATCCCTTCTCTTAGGAGGTGTCAGGGCTTCAACCAGGGACCTACATGCAAGGGAGGGATTCCCCCACTGGGCTACAGCAGCTCTCTAGGCTAAATAGGCTATTGAATGTGTGTCTGGCTCTTCTTGCCCCTGTTTCCCTTAGGGAGTTGGACTTCTAACAGTTTTCAGGGCCAGGCTAGTTAGGTGCCTGTCTCCACCCCTTCCTTGACCAAGTTCCTCTCTCCCAGGGCAGCTGGGTGTGACAGCCTGCCTGAGCAGATTCCCCCTCCCCTCTCCCCAGAGCAAGTTCACTTCTGGCTGGTATCCTCCCCGAGATTCAGAGGGGACTCAGGTGCCTCAAACCACAGAAAGGAAACCACTCTCCACCCTTCACCAGACCCCCCTTCCTCCCAGGCAATGCTCCCTCCCACTCAGCTGACCTTTGAGAGCCAGGGATTCCACAGAGGCTATTTGCCTTGAGGGTGGGGCTTGCTTTTTCCAACCACAGGGGTGAGCAACTCACAGTTTTACCTTGGGCTCTTTGTCTCTTTGTCCAGCTCCCTCCTGAATGACGCCTGCAGCCTCCTGCTCTGTGGATTCCCAAAACAGCTCACTTGGCTAAGGCACTGCCCCCTCTCTGCTGTTCTTTGTGAAAGAGCTGAGCAGTGCCCACCTACATTGACACCATTTTCCCGTATTAGTGTATCTACTTTACCAATTTTTAGTCTGCTCAGTGAGTAAAAGGAAAACATGAGAATGATGTCTCACCAAATGGAGAATATCAGTAAAGAGCTAGAAAAGTATAAAATCAACAGATATGGAAATTCTGGAGTTGAAAAGTACAATCAATGATAAGAAAACTTCTCTAGATGTGGTCATCAACAGTTGTCTCCCTGACTAAAGACCTGAACAACCCTCTCAGCATTCTGGAGTGTGCCCCTTCCTGTTTCAGTCCTTCCTCACCTAGATTGTGTCCATTCCATAAGATGTAGCAGCAACAGAAGTGGTAGAAGAATAGAATCCAGAAATGGAAGGAAGAAAGCTTTCATACTTTAAAACATTTCATTAAAAATGTAGAAAGAGAAACTGATCTGTGTTGTTGGGAAAGCTATTGTCAATCTCACTTCTGTCTATAAAAGTTTTTTAATTGTATGAATACCAAGAGGAAAAAATTCGTATTATTTTCAAATACCAAGGTGATATAGGGAGAAAAGGAGTAAGTGCAGAGTAATCCACAACAAACAAATGAAAGCTCTTCATTGGGATCTACATTATGTACTGAAATATACTTTCTGAAAAGTAGATACAAGGCATTATGAAAATGAAGCAATACATAAGAAATCATAAATTTTAAAAAACTTAAAAAATGAGAGGTAATAAGAAAATAAGAAAAATGAAAAAAATTGTTCAAAATTGAAATGAAATCTGTAAGAAATAGGGTGACAAGGTAATGCTTAAGTAGAAAGAGAAGGTGAAAAGAAATAAATGGAGAATGTTAAAGACTTTAAAAACAACTACAGAAGATGAGGAGTGGTACAGATGGCCCAATAGCTGAACCCTGGAGAGCCTGAGCCAGAAAGTGGGTGGGGCCATCCCCAGTCAGAGGCTCTGGCTGGGCCCAGAGGTCTGGGGGAGGGGCCTGCATGTGGGTGATGCTGGAAGCTGCCCCGCCTCTTCCTCCCATGATGCTCAGCTCCACGCTGCAGGCCTTGGCAGTAGGTAGAGTCCAGGCTTCAGCAATGGCTGTGGCTCCTCAGGTGCTGGGCCTCCTTGAGCTCTCTGCGCCCTGGGGATGTTTGTGGGAGGGGTTAGTCCTGTACATGAGGAGGGAACAGGCCCTTCTGCTGAGTTTCTTACCCTGTAATAGACTCTGGAGTTGGAGGTGGTGGATTTGTCTGCCGTGGACCTGAGGGGAACTCCAGATCACTGATTTGTAAATTAATGTAAGTCCATGAACTGGGTTACCAATCACCTGTTAAACAGATTGATGAGCTCCAGGATGACTGTGTGTTCCCATTTGTCTAGGGCAGTCCTGGATTTTGTCTGTTGTCCTACCTTTTCACGTCACCGCTTTCCCTAAGAGTATCCTGATGTTACTTTATATTATATGGTCACGCTATTAGGTCTATTATGGAAATTTCTGTAAAAAAGATTGACTTAATGACTGAATAACTTAATAATTTAAGTTTTACAAAAGTGCAAAAAATAGGCTCTAAATCAGACACAGGCATATATTCTTGAGCCCGGATGGGCTATCCATGCATGGAGATGCAAGAAATAGTTCAATGGGTGTCTGGGAGGGGGTAGAACTGAGGGAGCAGGGGCTGGATGGGAGGGAGGCTCACCTCTCATTGTGTAGCTCACTCAACATTTGATTTTTATTAAAATGAGCATGTTTTTTTTTTTCCCCACAAAATATACAGTAATAAAAAAGATTCTGGGAAGGAGTCATGACACGCTTTTGAAGTATGTCCTCTTATGTGAATTTTCCTTCGGGGAGGCCCCTAGTCAGCTGAAAAGTACCAGACAATGGGACAAAATTTGGGTTTTATGTTCATGAGTTATATTGGTATGTAATTTTCTGTTCTTTTAATAGGTTTATCTGGTTTTGCCATTAGGGTAATGTTGGCCTCATAGAGTGAGTTGTTAGGAAGTGTTCCCTCTGCTTTGTTTTCTGAAAGAGATTGTGGAGAATTGGTTTCTTTTTCCTTAAAGGTTTAGTAGAATTTGCCAGTGAACCATCTGCACCCGGTCCTTTCTTTTTTGCAATGTTATTAATTAGGTTTCAAAGTTTTAATGGCTGTAGGGCTGTTCTGATTATATATTTGTTCTTCTGTGAGTTTTGATAGTTTGCATCTCTGAAGGAGTTTTTGGGCCATTACATCTAAGTTATCAAATTATTGGACATAGGGTTGTTCATAGGCTTCTTTGATTATCCTTTTAGTGTCTGTGGAACCAGTAGTGATGACCCATCTTCCATTCCTGGTGTTAGTAATTCGTATCTTCTGTATTTTTTTTTTTTTTTACCAGGAGGTCCCGGGGATTGAACCCAGGTCCCTCCATATGGGAGACGGACGCCCAACCATTTGAGCCACATCCGCCCCCATGTATCTTCTGTATTTTATGTTTGGTTAGCCGCGTTAGAGGTACATCAGTTTAATTCATCTTTTCAAAGAACAAACTGAAGCTTTAGTTTGGGCATACATTTTCATTTCTAAGTGATTAATGTGCAGGAGTGCTCTTGCTGGGTTATGATAAGTATATATTTAGTTTTATAAGAAACTGCTAACTAGTTTTCAGAGTGACTATTATTTTACATTCCTTCAAACAATGTATGAGAGATGCAGTTTCTCTGCATTCTCACCAGCATTTGGTATTGTCATTTTATATTTCAGTTGTTTTAATAGTGTGTAGTTACATCTCATAATGGTGTAGTTTGATTACCCTGATGGCTAATTATATCAAGCATCTCTTTATATACTTATTTTTCATCCATATATCTGCTGTGGTGAATGTTTGTTCATGTATTTTGCCCATTTCCTTATAGGATTGTTATTTTATGGTTGTGTTTTTTAGAATTTTGGAAAATATATTCTTGATATCTGGGGGGGGGTGTTTGTTTGTTTTTTGTGGTACCAGGGCCAGGGTTTGAGCCCAGGCCTCATAAGTGGGAAGCCGGCACTCAACCACATAGCCACATTGGCTCCTCTGAGGGTTTTTTTTTTTTTTTCCATTTGTTTGCTTGTTTATTTTTTTCTGTTTATTTTTTTTCAGTTTTCTAAAACATCTATTTCATTATTGGTGAACAGCACATTAGCAGTTAAATACGTTTAAATAATGTATAGGTGACTACATAGCTGAAGCATTCGTAAATAAATAACCAATTAAACAAGAAACCAGCTAAGAAATAACTGTCAAAATATGTAAAATACAGGTCTTGTGTAAACATCACCTTGTTTTTCCCCTACGTTCATCATAGCTTTATTTATTTATTTATTTATTTATTTTATATATATATTTTATTTTTTTAAAGATATTAGGTTACACAAATACTACACAAAAAATATAGGGATTCCCATATACCCCGCTCCCCACACCTCTCACACCCTCCCACGTAAAGAATATCCTTCATTAGTGTGGCACATTCATTGCAGTTGATAAACGCGTCCCTGAGGCATTGCCATTGAGCATGGACCATAGTTCACATTGTAGTCTATACCCTCTCCCACACAGTTCTGCAGGCTGTGGGAAGATATATAATGGCCCATATCTGTCATTGCACTGCCCTTCAGGACTATTCCCAAGTCCCGAAAAAGCCCCCACATTGCACCTATCTTTCCCTCTCCTGCCCCCAGAGCCTCCAGTGGTTACTGCCTCCACATCAATGATATAATTTCTTCCATTGCTAGAATCACTGTGAGTCTATAGTAACATACCAGTAAGTCCACTCTAGTCCATAGTTCATTCCTCTGTAGGAGGTACCTGGAACTGAACCTGGAACCTGCCATGTTCCCGCAGGTGCTGAATTGCTTGAGCCACATCCACTTCCGATATTCTAGATATCTGTTCCAGATACCAGCTCCAAATGTTCTGGCTATCTGTTCTTTCTTTGTCATGGTTAAGTTTGCAAATATTTTTCCCTATCTGTAGTTTGCCTTTATAATTTGTGTTTTGCACATCAGTAAAGTTTGGTGAAGACCAATGTATCATTTTTGTTTTTTATGGCTCTCATTCAGTGCATTCTCTCTTCAGAAACTCTTTCCATGTTTTCAGATATCAAATAGTTTTGATGATGCCCCAGTCTTTCTCTTATCTAGCATGACAACTCATTGGTACTTCTGCTTCTGCGTCACAGTTAAAAATTTTTTTTTCTTTATTTTTAAAGGAGTTTTATTTTTATTTTTATTTTTTTTACCGGGAGGTACCGGGGATCGAACCCTGGTGTCTCCATATGGTAGACGGACGCCAAACCTCTTGAGCCACATCCGTTTCCCATAAAGGAGTTTTAGGTGACATAAATGTTCCATCAAAAATATAGGGGAGGGAAGCGGCTGTGGCTCAATCAGTAGGGCTCCCATTTACCATATGGGAGGCCCCGGTTCGGTTCCCAGGGCCTCCTGGTGAAGGCAAGCCCGCCCGCATGGCGTGGTTAGCTGACCCAGCGAGCACAAGCAGCAAGGGGGGGATAAATGAATAAAATCTTTAAAAAACAAACAAACAAACAAACAAACAAAAAATATATATATATATAGGGGACTCCCATATATACTCTACCCCCTCTCCCTAACACACTTTTCCCAGTGAACAACATCTTTCATTAGTGTGGTCCGTGTGTTTCATTTGATGAACACATATTGAAGCTTTGCTATTAAGCATTGTTTATAGTTTACATTATACTTTACACTTTGCTCTGCATATTTTTATAGGTTTTGAGAAACTGTATAATGACTTGTATTATTTTGCAGTATCATGCAAAATAATTACAGTGTTTTACTAAATTTTATTTCTCTATTTATCATGTAATAGACACTTGGGTTGCTTCCATCTTTTGGCAAATGTGAATAATGGCACTGTGAACATCTGTGTGTAAATACCTGTTCAAGTCTCTGCTTTGCATTCTTTTGGGCATATATCTAGTAGTGGGAATGCTTGGTCATGGTAATTATATAAAATGTCCCATGTTACACCTATTTCCTCTCCCTCCCCTCAAATCATCTGGTGTCCACTGTCTTTATATCAATATTAGAAGTTCTTCCATTACTAGAATATTAATAAGTCTACTTTTCTCCATAGTTGCATCTCCCCCTTATGTTTGCTCATTCCTTATGTTTGCTTTTGAGGATTTTGGGATTGTGTCACTTTCTTAGCCTACATCAATCCAGCATTGGCTCCTTCAAATATGTGCAAAACCTGACCACCTGGTTTCCCTAACTGCTACTGCTCTGTCTAATCCACCATATCTCTCACCTAGATTACTGCGATAGCTCCCTAACTGGCCTGTCTTTGACCTGCTTGCCACTGTGGTCCATTCTTATCTAGCAGCCAGAATGATCCTGGTAAATTCTAAGTCAGTTCTCGTCCCTTGTCACTCTTTACTGAAACCCTCATGCATTCCCAGTTTACAGTAATATCCAAAGTTCTGATACTGGACTTCATGGACCTGCACAAAGTGTGCCCCAAGTTTTAAAAGCAGTTTTATTGATATATATTCACATACCATATAATCTATCCAAAGTTTATAATCAATGACTTTTAGTATAATCACACGGTTGTGCATTCATCACCACAATCAAGTGTAGAACACTTTCATCACTCCAAGAAAAGACATATACCCCTAAGCAGTCACCTCTCCACCCTCTATCATTCCCCAGCCCTACATAACCACTAATCTAATTCCATCTAATTCCATGATTTGTCTAAACCTTAATTAAAATAAATTGTAAGTTTATTTATTTTTATATTTTATATTAATGAAATCTTAGAATATGTAGTACTTTATATCTGGTTTCTTTCACTTAGCACATAATGCTTTCTTAAATTATTGCAAGTTTATTTTTAAATTAGGGAAGTTGTATGATTACAGAAAATTTTTGTAGAAAATACATTGTTCCCACATATCCCTCTATTGACTCTGCATTAGCATGGTACTTTTGTTACAATTGATGAAAGAATATTAAGATATTACTGATAACTGTAGTCCATAGTTTACATTAGGTGTATTTTTTCCATATACCTTTTTATTAACAACATGTAATAGCATCATACATTTGTTATAATTCATAAAAAAATAATCTTATATTTGTACTATTAATCCCAGTCCATCATCCATGGCAGTGTTCCCAAGTTATACAGTCCCATGTTTTGTCTTCTACCTTTCCTTCTAGTAACATACGTGACCTTAAACTTCTCCTCTCAACCATATTTACAAACATAACTCAGCACAGTTAACTACATTCAAAATAAAGTGCTACCATCACCACTATCCATTCCCAAACATTTACAATCACCCTGAATAGGATTTCTGCACAATTTAAGCATCAGCTCTCCATTCTCTATCCCCATTCTATCCCTTGGTAAGTTATAATTCTAGATTATAAATCTATGAGTTTCCTTATTATAATTTGTTCCTATCAGGAGATTATACAATATTTGTCCTTTCATGTCTCACTTATTTCATTCAACAATGTTCTCAAGGTTCATCTAGTTGTCACATACGTGTGGAGTTCATTCTTTCCTACAGCTGAATACTATTCCATCATCTGTATTTACCACATTTTGTTTCTCCATTCATCTGCTGGTGGCTATTTGGCTTCTACCTTTTGTCTATTGTGCTGTGAACATTGGTATACAAATACTTGTCCAAATCCTTGCTTTCAGTTCTTTTGGATATATATCCAGAAGGGAGATGGCCAGGTCATATGGTAATACTAAGTGTTTAACTTTTGAATTACTGCCAAACTGTTTACCATAGTGGATGCATTATTTTACATTCCTGCCAACAGTGTACACGTTTTCCTATTTACATGCATCCTCACCAGCACTTGCCCTTTCCAATTTTTAAAGTAATAGCCATTTTAATGGGTGTGAAGTGATAACTCATCACTTTCTCTAATGGCTAATGGACTTGGGCATCTTTCCATTGCTTATTGGCCATTTGTATATCTTCTTTAAAGAATTGTCTATTTAAATACTTCCACTCCCAACATCTTTCTTATTTGCTCTGTTATCCTACCACTGACTTCTCAAATTGTAATTGCTGATTCTTTATCTCTTGCTCACTGGATTGTAAACCACTCCCATAAGGTTTACATTTAGCTCTCCCTGCCCTGTGCCTAGCACAGGGTCACATAGACAGAGTTGAGTTTTCTTCCCTTGTTCACTCTGGTACCAGGGCCTTGATACCAGGCCCACACTCTAGGTGAGCTATGATTTGTCTAAACCTTAATTAAAAGCAAAAAAAAATCACAAGCTTCAAAACACTAAATACAGCAGATGTGTTTCATTGTGTGCACTAGGAGTGATGCAGCCCATTCCACAGTCAGAGGCAAGAGGCAGCAGGTCCAGCAGGCAAGGATGAGTCTCTCTGCCTCCCTGTTGAGCCCTCTCCTCCCCTGGGCCCATTTTCTCCTGGGTCCCCCATCTTTCCCTCCCCTATCTTGGGCCCACTATCTTGGGCCCCCACCTATCTCTCCCCCTCCCCAGGGCCCTCTTCACCCTAGACTCCCCATCTACCTATCCCCTTCCCAGGGCCACATTTACCCTGGGCCCCCCATCTAACCCTCCCCTGCATCCACTATATCTTGGTCTCCCATCTGTTAAAATCAAAACAGATTTTTAATATTTAGGTGTCAGGCTTCATATTCATGTATTGTGCTACTTTCCCTACTTCATTAGCTGGGCCATCAGAAACTTTAAAGAGTTAATTCTGGCCTCATCTGTCTCCAAATCTTACAAGTCAATGGTTTGTCTACACTTGATTTACAGAGCAGACATATATTATGTAAAAGAAAAAGAATCAGGTTTTATTTATAAAACTTCTGGAAGAATGACAAGGAAAATGGGAAGGGCAGGAGGCACCTGTGAGCAGCAGTGGGCTCTGCCAGATCCTTGTCTGGAGGGTCGGTGTGAGGCCTCCTCTCCTGTCTGAGTAATTGACCACTGGGATCCTACCAGATGACAGCTCCAAATCCCAACTTTGGGAACAAAACTGCAGGGAAGGTGGAGGAAGAGGAAACTTTTATCTCTGGGGCTCCAGCTGGCTCCAGGAGTGGAAAAGAACAGGGGTTGATTTGCATAACATTTAAACTGGGCAACCCAAGACCAGCCTGCAGGAAAGTGAAGGAGGCTTCTTCTTGAGGTCTCGCCCCCTCAGGCCAGTATTCACCTCTTAGGGCCTGAGAGGGTGGAGCCCTACTGGAGAGAAGTGAATGGGCTGAGGGCCCACCAGTTCTGCCTCCTGCAACGCCCTGGGCTCATGATGATGGAGCCCTGAAGGCAAGGCTGCTTTTCGCTATGCCCACGCCTGCTGCTGGGTTGGTGGGAATAAATGCTGGGATGGATGCGCGTGTAAATCCAGTATGGCTCTGAGAGGTGCTGGGCTCTCCATGGAAAGGGGGCCCTGCCGGGTGGGCCCCTAGGTGTTGTGCAGCATGTAGGGGCATTAGTGCCCCCAAACATATGGTGACTCTTAGAGGTCCTGTCTACCATGATGGCTATAGGGATGGTCTGGCTGGCAGGGCCCCAGGGCTTCAGGCCTAAGCTTATCCCATAGCTATTTGTGGTGTGGGGGCCCCCACTCCTTTCTGCTCTTGTACTGAATACTTCAATGTTGGAGCTCAGATCTGTGACCTCTACTTGGCTCCCGAAGCTTCTTATGTGCTGCTGAAACCCCTGACCTGAAGCGGGCTGGGGTGGTGCTGCCATATGTTGAGCATTGCTTGAAATTGGTCACTGCCCAGGCAGGGTGGTGGCAGCTGGAAAGCCAGAGGCATAGACTGCACCAGAGGAGAACACAGCAGGGGTGGGCCCACAGGCTGGCTGTAGCCTGGCTTGGGTGCCCAAGGGGGAATTTGTAGGTATCAAACCCCCAAAGCTAATGGTGTGGTGTTGTCCAGGGCTGGCTGGCTCCATGAGGCTGCCCACCAGGGACTCCAAATAGGGACAGGGTGATGGCTCCAGGGTTAAAGGGGAGTTTACACATCGGGGTGGTGCTGCAGAACCTGAGTGTGGGCAGGCTGGGGGTGTCTGTGGCTGAGGCAGTGCTGC
>JAKSZT010037563.1:0-10265 GCA_026826555.1 Tolypeutes matacus
GCCAGAACACTGAAGAGCAAGGAAGACTCCTGGAAATAAGAAAAATGTGAGTGGACTCTGTCAAGAATAAGGGTTCCAAACTCCACAGTTGAGTCAGAAACGTGCAGTGGGGACAGTTGCTGTGATGTTCAGGACAAACTCCTTTGTCCTGCAAATCTGAGGCTTCCTATCTGGTTTGATTTGGCCCCACCTACACTATACTGCAAATAGGGCCCATGCTCCCAGGAAAGTAGATGTGTTGAAGAAGCCCCTACCTCAATGAAAAACTACATTCAGTCCGGATGGTGAATTAATGATGCTCAGGTGTAGGCAAGTTGGGGCAAGGCAGTGCCTATGCCAACAAAAGAATAATTTGAAGGGGATGAGACACTCACAGGCCTTAAAAATTTGGCAGCTCTTGATATATTGGCTTCTAGTGGAGGTACAGTTTGGACCTGGAAAATGGGTCAGGAGGTCCCCATTCACCAGGAATTTAAAAGTGCCTAATTCGAAGCACAGTGCAAGGAGCAGAGCAGTTGCTGTCTTTGGCTGCATTTCTGCAATCCTGATTCTTTTCTGAATGGGGCAGTAAAGACAGAAAATTAAGTGACAAGGGTACATGATGTAGGGAAGAGTTGTTAAAATATAGAACATGAGTTTATTAGTCAATCAAAGGGGTGCTAATGATAAATACCTAAAATTTGTTGGTCTTTATAAAGGGCATTTATTTGGGGTAGAAGTCCACAGATACCAGGCCATAAAGCATTAAGTTTCTTCTCTCATCACAGTCCATTGCCACGTGCTAGAGCAAGACAGTTGCTGGTATTTGCCAGAGTTCAGGCTTCTGGGGTTCCTCTCTTCCCGGGGCTGACTTTCTCTTCGGGCTTAGATCCTGTTTCCTCGACAAGGTCAGCTGTAGATGATCAGGCCAACAGCTTGCTTCTCTTCTCTTCTTTCCCAAATCAAAGCTGTTTCTCAAATGACTGCTTCAACTTTCCTTTGTCTTGCCTTTTATATTCAATTCCCCACCAAACAAGGGTTGGGGCTCAACGCCCTAATCCTAACCTAATCATGCCCAGATTAACAGATCAGTTTACAAGCATGATTTTTGGAATTCATAATTACATCAAACTGCCACATTCCACCCTCTGAATTCCAAAAGTACAATACTTAAAAAAACTTAAATCAGTAAGAATACAAGTACAAAATCATATCAAAGTCATTTTAAAGAAATACAGTTTGTCTTCAGGAAAAGTCCCATCTGCTATAGACCTCTGAATCTTGCAAAACCATTTAACTGCTTCCATACACAAATGGAAAGACAAAAGATATACATTTTCAATATTATAAGGAGAAATTGGGGTGTTAAACATGTGTCATGGATTCTCTACAGTTCAGTAAACTTGCAAGGTATCCTCCATTCGATTTCAAAGTCTGAGAGTCATTTTTAAGAAGATGTTTTCTTTTCCTTGGGGCCACATGGGAACCCACCCTTTCCACAGGCTTGCCCAATGGCCATTTTCTTGGTTCCACCCTCATCAAGCATCTGGGTGTCAATCAAGCTCCAGACCTCACCCTCCAAGAGTGTTGGGGTGATTGCCACACCTTACCCAATCTTTGGGCTAGAGTCTTAGCCCCCCTAGTACAGTGAGGTGAAGATAACATTCCCTCTAACCTTTGGCATACAGGCTCAACCCTCTCAGAGCAATGAGTTGACCACCTGGCCTTCCCTAATCTTTGGCATACAGGCTCAACCCTCTCAGAACATTGGGTTGACCACCTGGCCTTCTCTAATCTATGGGGTACAGGTATACCACTCTCATACTTATGGGGTGTTGACCTTAACCGCCCTAATCTTTGAGGAATGTGCTCCAACCTCTCTGCACCCTGGGGTGGCAAAACTCTTCCTGAACATTGGGTGGGGACATCCACATTCTTCAACTGCTGGGGAAAACTCACCGTCTCTGCACCATGCGATATAAAAACTTTCTCACAATTTTGGGTAGGAACATCCACCCTCTTCAACTGCAGGGGAAAACTCACCCTCTCTGTACACATGGGTGGGGCTCTTCTCTTGGCCCACAGAGATGTCTTAAGTCCAGATCTCTGCTTCCACGGTTTTCTTCTTAAAGCTGATTCTCCTTCAATCTCTCCTTTCCATGTCCTCTTTTGTCCAAGCTGACAGTGGTTTTGTGCATACAGCTATCTCAAAAACTGTGTTGGTTTAGCATTCAGGAAGCAGGGGTCCAAGCCATCACACAGTAAGACTTTCCACAAGTCTTTCCTAGATAACTGCATCTTCAATTCTGAGTTACGAGTTCCAAGTTTAGTAAAGTCTTCAAATAGGGCATTTTCATCTGGGAATTTGATTTCCACAAACTTGGAAGTTCCAGAATCAGTTTCTGTTTTCTTTGTGCCCAAAAGTTCAGTCCTTAGTGTATTTCTCTCATCTAGTATTTTGCTATAAGCTGCAAGGAGAAGCCAAGCCACATTCTCCGAATTTACCTTGGAAAGTTCTTTAGCTAAATGCTCTGGTTCGCCATTTTTAAATTCTTTCTTCCATATAACACCAGGAGTCAATCTTGTTAAGTTCTCTGCAACTTTTAAACAGGGATGGCCTTTCCTCCAATTTCCAATAAAAGTTTCATTATTTACTTCTAGGGCATCATAGAAAGTCTCTTTACCTTCCATTTTACTATCAACAGTCTCTTCAAAGTGGTCTAGGACTTTTCCATCAAGCATTTCACAATTCCTCCAAAAAATAGCCCTTACCCATTTATAAAACTGTTCCAACATATTGGTATATGCAAAAGCACTTCCCCCCTCCTTGGTACCAAATTCTGTATTAGTCAGCCAAAGGGGTACTAATGTGAAATACCAAAAATGGGTTGGTCTATATAAAGGGTATTTATTTGGGGTAGAAGTCAACAGATACCAGGCCATAAACCAATAAGTTTCTTCTCTCACCACAGTCCATTGCCACGCGTTAGAGCAAGACAGTTGCCGGCGTCTGCCAGGGTTCAAGCTTCTGGGCTTTCTCTCTTCCCGGTGCAATATTTCTCTCCGGGATTAGCTCCTGTTTCCTCCACAAGGTCATCTGTAGATGATCAGGCAAACAGCTTGCTTCTCTTCTCTTTTTTCCCACATCAAGGCTGCTTCTCAAATGACTGCTTCAATTTTCTTTGGCCTTGTATTTTATATTCAATTCCCCACTCACCAAGGGGTGGGGCTCAACGCCCTAATCCTAACCTAATCATGCCCAGATTAACAGATCAGTTTACAAGCATAATTCAATTATATATTTGGAATTCATAATTACATCAAACTGCCACAATGAGCCTTCTATGATTGACAGTAGTTCTCAGTCCTTGGCTAAAGACATTCAGCCACTACCAGATCTGAGAGTGTTTGTGGAGTTGGTGCAGGGCCTGGGCTTGCAAAGCAAAATGCACAGAAGCCTTCTCAAAACACACTCATGGAAACATTCAAGAGAAAGTGGGTTGAAAGGGAAGGGCTCTAATCAGCAATCTACACTCCTCTCACAGTGCCATGGGCTCTCTGTTCAGGACCTGCTCGAACCATCGCAGAGGAGACTTTTTCCAGCCTCAGTGCAGGTTTATTCTCAATGACCTAATGGCCACCACTTATATGCAATTCGTGTGCTTGGCACTTGAAAGGAGATGCAACACTGCCCCTGCCCAGCTTGCCTTCCTGCAATCAGGGGATTTCAACCCAGAAGGTGAGGATTTCTGGGAGTGGGTGCCTGTGAACCTGAGCACTTGGCATGGGTGGAGTACCCAGTGAGGATCTCCATGCCTGGGGTTGCCCAGGAGTAAGGGGAAATCAGTAGGGACATTGGTTGGACCACCTCCTAGGAAATTCTTCTGGTTTCTGGGTGGCAGGTTTGGGTTTTTTCAACTGAAAGCGTTGGGGATATTTTCTGCATTTGAAAAGTCACTAGGAAAGGCCCTCATGGTGGGGAACCCTCCTCCTCTTCAAGCTCCAGTGTCAGCTCCCTAGCCAAATCCCTGCCAGGACTACCTCCTGCTCCAAACAAAGAAACAGGCATAGAAACACCCATAGAGCTGGAGCACCCTATGGCTTTGCCCTTTCTTTGCTCTAAAAGCCTATTTCATGGCTATTTCTAGGGAAGATCCTCCATCTCACCCCAATTCAAACTGCTGTAGGTAGTGAGCATTCTGGGGTCATGGGGGAATCCTACTGGGAGCAGACTATGATCGGTGCCACCAGACAGCAGGAACCAGAGCGGAGACTGGTGCCTGCCAACATTGGAGAGGAGTTTCTTCTCTCTGATACAGTTCTACTGAATGATCGAGTGTACATGCCCCCTCACCTAGTCCTGATTCAGCTCCTCACCAGGTGAGTACCCTGCCCATCGACATCCCTGACTCAGTCCACATTCTTTATAAGGTTGGGTCTGTCAGTTCCCTTCTTTGAACTCTTGTGGCTCATCAGTGAGTAAGAGTGAGAGGACATATGTCACAGATTCATTGTCAAGACCTGAGCAGATTAGGTATGGAAGGTGTTCTCACAGGTCAGATGGGCTAATAGAGTTGCAGGGTTGTGCAGATTCTTTTCCTCCCCCTGGTTAGATGCATCTGTCACTACTGTCTTGCCATAGACAGGCTTATTTCTCATTTGCAAAGAATGATAGGGCATCCATCCGGGAGGTTCCCATGTGAGTTCCTGTAGTAGCAGGGTTCTCTGGGCTTTCAGATAATTGCTGCAGATCCAAGTGGCATGTGGAAATGTGATCCTGTAGCTCAAGTCTAAAACATACAATGCCTGCCTACGTGTATAGGGACATTGCAAAATTTCATCTTATTGGAGGGATGAAGTAGGAAAAAATCCCTGATTCTTGAGCTTCCATTGCACTAGGGAGTCTGACACCTTTACTTCATCTATGAGCATGAGGGTGAACAGCACGTTGTTCTGATATATTCATGGCTCTTTGTAGGTATGGGAAAATCCTCCTATTTATTCAAGGAGAAGAAAGAATTCTTGTCCAAAGAAAATTGTGAGTCGACCGTGGGTCAGAATGAAGGGCCCCAAGCTCCAAAGTTGAGCTGGAAATGTGTGGTGGGAATAGTGGCAGAGAAGCGCATATCAGATCCCTGTGTCACTCAAATCAGATGTTTCGCACCCTGGTTTATTTCTCCCCACCTGCACTATCCTGCAAATGGGATCCAGGAAAGTAGATGAGCTGAGCAAACTGCTCCCCACTCTACCTGGTTGCTGAATTAAGTGCCCTGAGCTGTACGCAAGGTGGGATAAGGCAGTTTCTTTGCCAACAAAAACAAATATGAAGGGGATGTTTCACTCACAGGCCCTCAAAGGATATGGCAACTCTTGGTATCTTGGCCTGAGTCTGAGGTACATTTTGAACCTTGAAGATGGGGCAGGAGGCCCCCATTCACCAGGTACTTAGGAGTGTCTAATTTTCGAAGCAGAGTGCGATGAGCAGTGCAGTTGCTGCCTATCTCTGCTTTTCTGCAATCCCTTTCTGGAGGGGGCAGGGAAGACAGAAAATATGCAATGGTCCCTGACAGAGGAAAGATTTGTGCAAAGTTTGGACACGAGCTTTCTATGATTTACAATACTCCTCAGTACCCATTTAAGGAACACTCAGTCACTGGCAGATCTGAGAGTATTTGGTGAGTTGGTGCAGGATCTGGGGATGGGCAAGGACAGGCACAGGAGCCCTCAAAAAACACACTCATGGATACTTTCAGGAAAGAAAGTGGGCTGAAGGGGAAGGTCTCTCTTATCTGCAGTCTACTCTGCTCTCACATTGCCATCGGTTCTCTTCTCAGAACCCACGTGGAGTGTCCCAGTGGGGACTTTTTCCAGCCTCGCTGCTGCTTTATTGTTAAGGAACTAACGGCTTCCAAGTCTAGAGAAATTGTGGGCTTGGCACCTCAGTGGAGGTCCCCTCCTCCCGGTCCCCAGCTTGACTTCAACCAATCAAGGGATTTTAAGGCAGAAGGTGAGGATTTCTGGGAGTGCGTGCCTGTGATCTTGAGCACTTGGCATGGGTGGAAAATCCAGGCTGGATATCCAGGCCTGGGATTTTTCAGGTGTAATAGGAACCTTAAAAGGCACATCAGTGGGACTCTACCTGGGAAGGTTTCCTGGTGTGTGTGTGATGGGTTTGGGCATTTTGCACCTGAAATGCTTGGGGATATTTTGTGCCCTGGAATCTGTCAAGCCCATGAAACTTCCTCCTCTTCCAGCTCTAGTGCCACCTCCATCACCTGCGTCTACTTTATCTCCTCCTCCAGCTATGGATCAAAATCCTACCCCTGCTGCAGTACATGAAGATCTGCAGCCATTTCCAACGTCAGAGTTTGGACTACCTTTGGAGTTTGCGCACCGTCCAGGCTGCGTTATTGATTCAGTTGCCCTGAGTGCACTTTCAATATCCACTCCCCAGATGGTGGAACAAATAACACCAGGGCCAGCTATGGAGTTTCAGATTACACCATTCCCATCTCCAGCAGCCCTCTCTGCAGCAGAGTTTTCGGAAGACCTGAAGAATGCCCAAGTGCCACATGAAGACTTAGACCCATTACATCTTCTGGCAGTCCAAGAGAAGAAGACTTCCTTCCCTGAGCCTGAGAAGGCCATTTTGTTCCTCATTGCAACATTTTTTTTCATCTTCTTTATTTTTCATGGTTACATTTATTTTTTCCTTTTAAGAATATATTAAACTTATTTACTTAGTACTATCCTGTTGTAGTGTGCATTTCAGTGTCTTAGGTACATGTAAGATTGAACAATCTTGGTCACTGTCTGGCCCAGAAGCTGTCTTTACCCCTAACTGAAAACTGACCCTACTGACATTCACTCTCCAATCTCACCACATTTGCATGCTGAGAACCACTAATGTGCTTCTTCTCCTTGTACCCCCATGGCCTGGGCCCTGCTTGCAGCATGTAGAGAGTCTTAGGATTTGGCCCAGATTCAAGCTCAGTCAAGGAGCCTTTAAAATTTTTTGATACTTAGGGACAGTGCAGCTCAAGGAGGTTAAGTGATCAGCTGGAATGTCAGGGAACGGGGTTTGGAAAGCAAACCAGGGCTCACAGCATGACCAGGTGTCTGTTATCTTATTCACCTCTAGGTGGCTAGGACCCTCCCAACTTCTGCTCCCTGCAAAGGGCTCAGTCCCACACACGTTTTGCAGTTCTGTCAGCATCTGTCCAGGAGGAGATTATGACCTTGTTTACATGATATGTCCACATTCGAGCTGGGTGAAGGTCATCAATGTGACATCCTAAATATTGTCAAGATGATCCCCCACACCAAGTAGAACAGGAGGGTATCCAGGGAAAACATGAAGGTGGAGATCTTGGTCCTGTTGAAGATGTCAGGGGTGAATGCCCAATTTGGCCAGGTGCTCACCAGGCATGTCCACCCCAGGGAATATCCCTGGCGGGAGGCTGTTGGCAGAACATGGAATACCCAGAACTCCCAAAGAAACCGGGATTCTTATTCCTGAGCAAGAAAAGCCATCAGCATTATTTAAAGTTTTCACAAGTTTAATTTAATAGATACCTGTATTAGCAACAGGGGTGCTGATACAAAATACCAGAAATCTGTTGGTCTTTATAAAAGGTATTTATTTGTGGTAGAAGCTTACATTTACGAGGCCATAAAGCATAACTTTCTTCCTTCACCAACGTCTGTTGCCACGTGTTGGATTAAGGAAGCTGCCCACATTTGCCAGGGTTCAGGCTTCTTGGTTTCCTCTCTTCCCAAGGCTCCTTTTTTTCTCTCTGGGCTTTGCTCCTCTGTTTCCTCCACAAGGCCAGTTGTAGACTCTAAGACAAATGGCTTGTCCCTATACTGGGGCCTTCTCTCCTTCCTCACCACCAAGCTACTCCATCTGCTTGCTTCCCCGGGCTCCAGCATCAAACTCCATCATCAAAACTATTCCAACTCTGTTGTTTGCTATGCCTTTTATATTTGATGGCCCAGCCACCAAGGGGTGGGGCTCAATGTCTTATTGATGTATCCCAGTCAATGCCCTAATCATAATTTAATCATGCCCAGATTAACAGACCAGTTTACAAGCATAATCCAATATCTATTTTTAGAATTCATAACTATATTAAACTACCAAACTGCTACAATACCTCGACTTCACTCATCATTTTGAGGCATCTTTTTCCCCTGAGTACCAAGAAACACTTTTTTTTTCTCTCCAAGTCAAATTGTATTCTGCATTGAATTGGATAAGTTTTGTGCCCTGGGCTCCCCTTTTGACCTTTCTGACAGGAAACTCAGAGCTACATTTTCTCCTTTTTTGCTGCAAAGCTCCTTTCTAAAAATCTAGGGTTATTTATCTTTTAAGGAATCCCAACTTATTTTTTTTTTAAATTTAATTGACTATTAGATCACGGAGGGCTTTACTGAGTTCACAGGCTTAAGCTCTGTCCTTTTGTATCTGCCTTATTTCTTGCATCATGATGATTTCAAGGTCAATACATGTTACAGCATGTATCAGAATTTCATTCCATTTTATAGCTGATAAAATATACCCCATTTTGAGTATCCATTCATCTACTGATGTGTATTTGGGTTGCTTCCAAATATTGGCCACTGTGGATAATGCTGCTATGAACATTGGTGTACAGATATCTCTTTGAGACCCTGCTTTCAATTCTTTAGGTTTATATACCTAAGAGTGGAATTTCTGAGTCCTAGAGAAATTTAACTGGTCCCAAGTTTAACTTGTTCAGGAACTTCCCAACTCTTTTCCACAAGAGCTGCACCCTTTTACAATCCCACCAACTATGTACAGGATTTCTTCACATCCCCCCCATAACATTTCTTACTTCCTGTTTTATTGTTTCTTGTTTTTTTTGTTGTTTATTTTTAATAATGCCATCCTGATGGATATGAAGTGGAATCTTGGTTTTAGTTCTGTGTGATATCATTGATATCACTTTTCCTCAATGGCTGCACCCTTTTACAATCCCATCAAATATGTACCGGATTTCTTCACATCCCCCCCATAACATTTGTTACTTCCTGTTTTATTGTTTCTTGTTTTGTTTTTTTTTGTTTTTTTTAATAATGCCATGCTGATGGGTATAAAGTGGTATTTCATGATGGTTTTGATTTGCATTTCCCTAACAGCTAATGAGGTGAGCACCATTTCATATGCTTATTAGGTATTTGTATATATATTTGGTGAAATGTCCAGTCAAGTCCTTTGTCCATTTTTCAATTGGGTTCTTTGTTATTTTGTGTTAAGATGGGGTATATAAACAGCTAGTCTGCATATTAAACCCTTATCAAGTTGCGGCTGTCAGATGAGAAACCCAAACTGAGGAGCCAGGCTTTATTTCATGCGCAGGCCGAGACGAACATTCGGTTTCCAAATTCTTGGCCACAGCCCCAGTTCTCTGGATTTTTTACTGGGGTCTGCAGGCTCCCGCTCATTGCCTAGCGAGTTGGTGGGTGGAATTTTTCCATTACCTTAGGAAACTAAGCAAGCTTGTTACAGAAGCAGAAGTGCAGGTTATGAAATCAAACAGGCAGGGTTACAGAGCCAGAAGTGTAAGTTTCAGTTCTAAGGCGGGAGATTCTTGTGAGGAAAAGGGGGAGGGGTAAGGCTGCAGTGATTTTCCTTATCATTTCCCCCCTCTGATGCCCTTAAAATTCCCATAGGGCATCATCTGTACTCAGGGGACGGTATCCCCTTAGGGCTAGAATCTTGGTTGTAGTTATGCGTGATATCATTGTTTCAAGAATCTGCTGAGTGCATTGATCAGGCATGGGCCAAAGATCACTGCTATGTGCAAGACGAATAGGGGTCCAGCCAGGGGTAGAAGCCAAGAGGTCCACTGTCCGAGGTTCCAGCCCCAGAATTCGTTTAAGTGGATTTTTCTCTTTTGGATTTGATCTCTAATTTCTTTCACTTTGGTAGTGACTCTTTCTGTCTCATTAACATAATAACAGCACTCTTCCCCCAGGAAGATACATGTCCCCCCTCTCCTCACAAACCGAGCTTTCGGATAACTTATAACATTTTGCCACCATATGAGTAAGGTGGGTCAAGGAAGAGGAAGGTTGGTATTTCCCTGTAAGCCGTTTCAACCTATCTGTTGCTGAGAGAGGGGCAGTCTTGTAAGAACTGGAGCCGGGCTGGGAAATGGCGTCAGACCTGAAGGAGAATAGGAAAAACAGCCTAAGACACAGAAACATCCTACTATGTACCAGTATGCTATAGCAATTAGGGTTCTATACACAAAAGTCCA
>JAKSZT010037576.1:477-21148 GCA_026826555.1 Tolypeutes matacus
CTAAGAAGAGTCCAGGACCAGATGGCTTCACAGCTGAATTCTACCAAACATTCCGGAAAGAGCTAACACCAATTCTACTTAAGCTCTTCCAAAAAATAGAAGTAGAAGGAATGTTACCTAACTTATTCTATGATGCCAACATTACCCTAATACCAAAACCAAATAAAGATACCACAAGAAAGGAAAATTACAGACCAATTTCTCTAATGAACCAAGATGCTAAAATCCTTAACAAAATACTTGCTAATCACATTCAACAACATATCAAAAGGATTATACACCATGACCAAGTGGGTTTCATTCCAGGTATGCAAGGATGGTTCAATATAAGAAAATCAATCAATGTAATACACCACATAAACAAACTGAAAGAAAAAAAATCACATGATCATCTCCATAGATGCAGAAAAAGCATTCGAAAAAATACAGCACTCTTTCCTCATAAAAACACTACAAAAAATAGGAATAGATGGAATCTTTCTGAAAATGATAAAGGGTATATATGAAAAACCCAAAGCTAACATTATTTTCAACGGTGAAATCCTAAAAGCCTTCCCTCTGAGATTGGGAACAAGACAAGGATGCCCACTATCACCACTCCTATTTAACATTGTCTTAGAAGTACTTGCACCAGCACTGAGACAAGAAAAGGACATAAAAGGCATCCAGATTGGAAAAGAAGAAGTAAAAATTTCATTATTTGCAGATGACATGATCCTATACATAGAAAGCCCTGAGAAATCGACAACAAGGCTTCTAGAACTTATAAAGGAGTTCAGTAATGTTGCAGGCTATAAGATCAATGCTCAAAAATCAGTAGCATTTCTGTACACCAATAAACAGCAAACTGAGGAGGAAATCAGGAAAAAAGTACCATTTACAATAGTAAACAAAAGAATCAAATACCTAGGAATAAATTTAACTAAAGATGTAAAGGACTTATATACAGAAAACTACACAACACTGTTAAAGGAAATCAAAGAAGACTTAAATAAATGGAAAAATATTCCCTGTTCATGGATGGGAAGACTAAACATCATCAAGATGTCTATCCTACCCAAACTAATCTACAGATTTAATGCAATCCCAAAAGTCAACAATATATTTTTTAAGGAACTTGAAAAACTAACCACAGAATATATTTGGAGAGGCAAGAGGCCCCGAATTGCCAAAGATATATTGAAAAAGACAAATGAAGTTTTAGGTATCACATTACCTGACTTTAAAACATACTACAAAGCTACAGTGATCAAAACTGCGTTGTATTGGCACAAGGATAGACCTACTGACCAATGGAACCAGATTGAGAGTTCTGATATAGATCCTCGCATGTACAATCATCTGATATTTGACAAGGCCACGAAGCCCACTCAGTTTGGAGAGAGTGACCTCTTTAACAAGTGGTGCTTGGAGAACTGGATATCCATATCCAAAAGAATGAGAGAAGAATACCACCTCACATTTTATACAAAAATCAGATGAAGATGGATCAAAGATCTAAATATAAGATCTAAAACCGTAAAAACCTTGGAAGATAATGTAGGGAAGCATCTACAGGACCTTGTAATAGGAAATGGTTTCATGAACTTCACAGTCAAAGCACGAGCAGCAGGGAAAAAATTGATAAATGGGATCTCCTCAAAATTAAAAACTTCTGCACCTCTAAGGATGTTATTAAGAAAATAAAAAGGCAACCTACCCAATGGGAAAAAATATTCGGCAACCATATATCTGATAGGAGCCTAATATCCTGCATATATAAAGAAATCCTAAACCTCGAAAATAAAAGGACAAACAACCCATATAAAAAATGGGCAAGTGACCTGAAAAGACACTTCTCCAAGGAAGAAATACAAATGGCTAAAAATCACATGAAAAAATGCTCAACATCACTTGCTATCAGGGAAATGCAAATCAAAACTACAATGAGATACAATCTTACACCCATCAGAATGGCAGCTATTAAATAAACAGGAGACACTACATGTTGGAGAGGATGTGGAGGAATAGGAACCCTCATCCACTGCTGGTGGGACTGCAGTATGGTCCAGCCACTGTGGAGGACAGTTTGGCGGTTCCTCAGAAAACTAGCAATAGATCTTCCGTATGATGCAGCAATTCCACTGCTGGGTATATAACCAGCAGAACTGAAAATAAAAATACAAACAGATATATGCACACCAATGTTCATAGCAGCATTGTTCACCATTGCCAAAAGTTGGAATCAGCCCCGGTGCCCATCAACAGACGAATGGATAAGCAAAATGTGGTACATACATACAATGGAATATTACTCAGCTGTAAGAAGGAACAAAGTGCTAACACTTTGGAATAACATGGAATAACGTGGATGAATCTTGAAGACCTTATGTTGAGTGAAGCAAGCCAGGCACTGAAGGATGAACAGTATATGACTTCACTGATCTGAACTGAGGAAAGTGAGCAGTCTCTGAGAACCATTTTCTGAAAGATAGGTTAACAAAGGAGAGTAAGAGAAGAGCAGACTTTGAGCCATCACCCATATGGACATAATCTATGGTAAAGGGATAGAGTGTGGTTGCATGTTGGGGGATGGGGAAGATGGGTGGTGGTGTTCCTGGGTTTGGTGGTGCAGCACTGGGGGGTGGGTGGATTAGGAAGTGCTGGTTCAAATCCCCAGGGCATGTAAATGTGAATCTTGACATTCCATGGGTTGGGAGAGGGGGGTATCACCGGCCCTGGAGGCTGGGGAGAAGGGAACAGTCTAGATCTAATGGGTTGTTTGGTGGTCATGGGGAAGGTTTTTCATTACCTTACAGTAATGGACACAGGACATGGTAAATATCATCAAAATTATTAAACTGTATCATCTAAATTGTAAACTATAATGTAAATCACTGACAATGTTTAGTTGCTATATTTTGCTATCTGCATAACAGTTATAACAATGCTAACAATCAAAAAAAAAGGGGGGGGAGTTAATATTGGGTGGGGAAGGAGGGTGGTTTGGTATCTGGGAGTCTCCGGCACTCCGTGTGTGACTTTGCTGTGACCTAAAACTTCTTTGAAAATTAAATGAAAAATTGGGAGACAATGGGGATCGAGAGGAGGAAGGTGTCATGGCACACCAGACATCCGATAACACAGTGATAAAGGGAAGGAAAAAAGGGAAAAAAGAAAAGAGAAAGGAAAAAAAACTGAATATATATATATATATATTTTTTTAAAGGCATTTCCTTTGCTTTTTTGCCCATTTTTTGAATGTCCCAATCCACTAATTATATTTTATTTTGTTTTGTTCTTTATTTGATTATTTGTTTTTTTTCCTTCTCTCTTTTTTTTTTTTTACCCCTGAGTTTCCTTATGTTTGTCTCTTGCATGTAAGCTTATCACACTTGTTTCTTTTTCCTAGTAAGTGTATTTGATTATTTTATGGAATAAATGTTTATGGAGGATTTGGATCACAGAAGGGTTACAATGGGTACTGCGGGGGATTATTGGGGGGGTTGTCTGGGGGGGTTTCATGGAGATTGGTTCATCCGAATATACATGAAAGATATACAAAAACATTCAAAGGATCGGGGGATGGGGCATGGTCACGATGGGTGGATAATCACACAATAAATGAGGGAATCTGAATTCCTAGCCTGGAGAGCTCTGCCACAGTCTCCAAGGGAGTAGCAATAGCCCTCTGAGTGTAGGGACAGTGCCTGTCAAAATAGGATGACCCACTGATGTGTTTTTTTTTTATTGATGACTACCCTTGTGAGTCTTTGCTCTTGTAAATGAGACTTAGCCTGCAGTTGTGGGGTGCCTAAGGGTTGCTACCTGAGAGCCTCCTTGTTGCTCAAATGTGGCCTCTCTCTAAGCCAAACTCAGCATATAATTGCATTACCTTCCTTCCAAAATGGGACATGACTCCTGGGGATGAGCCTTCCTGGCAACGAGGGATTAATACCAAGTGCCAACTGGCAACACAACTGGAAAAAGAACTTGAATAAAAGGGGGAAATGGTAAAGACAAATGAGTTCAAGTGGTTAAGAGACTTCAAAGAGAGTCGGGAGGTCATCCCAGAGGTAACTCTTACGCACACCTCAGTAGGAGCTTATAGAACATCTAAGTGCCTATCACCCCACTCATTGGGGTTCCTGAGAGCTCCGGAGACACCCTGGTCCTATATAAGGGGGGATAGCCCCAGAGACTGATGCCTTATCAGTGGGTTCTAGTTTGGAATCTGTGCTCCTGAGAGTGACAGAATTAGACTTAAATTAGTCCTCCCTGCACATGCATGGTTCACCAGTCCCTTCTATTCAAACCTATATGTGATGCTGGAGTTTTTAGGTATACTTCCAGAGAGTGGAGCCTCCCGCCTACCTATGTGCCAGGTGTGCATGAAATCTATGTGGTGCTGCAACTCCTACCCTACAGCTCAATGGACTCATCCAAGTCGCCTGGTGAGGAGACAACGATGGGCAATGGCAATCCCAGGGAATGGAGAGGGCCTGCATCTGCAGGCAGGATCATCCCACCCACCATATCCATGGGATATATGCCCTCTCTCACTTGGAGTTGGAGTGGACATCACCATCCCAGTCCCCTCAGGATTGGGGGAAGAATTATGGACTAGAGTGGACTTGATGGTATTCTCTTGTTCACATATGGTCATTCTAGCAATTGAAGAAATTATAACAATGAGGTGGAGTCAGTGGCCACTTGACACTTTTGGAGTAGGGAGGGGATGAGCAGTTGAAATACAGGGGCTTCTTTGGGAGTTGGAGGTTGTCCTGAGTACTGTTGTGGCAACGGATGTAGGCCATTTTAAACCAGCACACACCACTCAGAACTGAGTGGGAGAGAGTGTGGTCTACAGTGTGAACTGTGGTCTATGGTTGGTGGCAAGGCTCCAGGATGTGTAAGTTCATTGAGGGTGGTGGGCCACACTTGTGGGAGATGTTTGTGTGGGATGTGGTAGGAGGTGTGGGAGGTGGGCAACATGGTAATCGCAGTGGGTTCCGTGTAATATTTTGGGTAATCTAAGCACCTCTTAAAATATATGTATGTATATATATATATATATATATATATATAAATAACATTTTTGTAAGCAAATACACATATATGCATATATATTTATATATCATTTTGCAAATGTTTGTATGTATTGTGAGAATTTTGATTTTTACCCATAATAAAAAAATAAAAAAATAAATAAAGCTGTAGCAAAATTATTTTTTCTTTTTGTAATATTCAAAATATATGCTGAATATTACAAAAATTATATTATTACAAATAAATATATTATTTCCAATATGGCTATCAATTATGAGAATCTCAAATTCATTTTCAATCTGATACATGGAAACTCAGGAAAAATGAGGCAAAGTTTTATCAGGATGACAATGGCAACAACTGTAAAGCTGTTTATTTTCAGAGTTTTAGCAAGGGTATGGGCTAAGTAAAATGTTCGTGCTCTACTGAAAAATGTCATTGAGGAAATTGGGATTTGGAAACTTAAATATTCATAGATTTGAGAATAGATAAATAATATATGGTGGGTGCTGTGGGGACAATGCAGATGTTTGAAAAAAAAATTATACTTAAGCAACTATCACTGATCCTTTGAGGTAAACAAATAAAATAACAAAGAATGAGATTGATTTAACAACATAATTTATTAGAATTAATGAAATTCATGTATACTCACATACATAACATTCAATATGAATTAAAATTTATATAGCGTTTGTATCTGAATGAAAATTGCCTTGGGCATTGTCAAATTGACTGCCATAATTAGTTCAATTCAATATTTAATTATTAAACTTGGTTAATATCTCAAATTCCACAGCATGGAAATAAGAATGCCTTTTTTTCTGAGATTAAATTCTTCTCCCACTTGGAATGAGACCATTTAATTGTATGTAAATTAAGCAGTGCATAGATAATTATTGTGCAACCAGTTTTAAAATGGTATTGAGAAAAACATTTATTTTCTCTCAAATAGGAATCATGGATAACTTCTGTCTTTTCTTGTCCTATCTACCGTCATCACCAGCTTCTAATGTACCAGATATTTGGATTCCCTTTAATCCACCCATTCTATGTTATCTTTTATCTCATGTGCAGAAATGTCAATGCCTGAATTCAGCAACCTTATTACTTATTTTGTCTTTTGTCTCTCTATGTTTTTATCTATTATTTTAAGCATTGAAATTCTGTCAGAATTATTTGTTTTATATGATATTCATTTTTATACATTGCTTGTTTTAATTTTTTGTTTGAATGGCTGCAAGGCAGAAGATCACTTTCCCCCTGCTATAAATAATGACTGCCTTCTTTCTTTCTTTATCTCCTTCTCTATGAGAAATAGAAAGTCTGAAATAAATTTCAAGGAGTAGATGCTTATGAATATGAATGAATCTGTTTAAATATGTATTTGCCTTATTACTATCTAGAAGAATTATAGATTTAATGCTCAGTATATAATGCATAAGTATACTGAAATAAAGAGTATTGAATACCTTTATCTATTTATTTATCTGACTGTTATCTATCTATGTATATTTGTATTTACTTAAACATTAAATAATAACAATTATATTACATGGTGAAAGAAGAATTGAGTATATATTTGAAGTAATATAAATCTTAGCTTCATCACAGCTTTGTTACAAAAATCACTGTGAATCTGAAAAATTTATACAACTTTCATGACCTCGCTCCATTTAGAACAACATGGATATAGGAAGACAACACCACATATCTACTTTTTTAATATACAATAGTAAATATTCAAAAAAGAGTGGGTACAGAATAATAATTCATTTTATTCAAGCATCTTTTATGTACAAATATTAACTATGCAAATGTAATTATGAATCACCCGTTTAATATCAAAACAACCAATTGACCAACATTTTAACTTTATTTGAATGTAGAGATAATGATTTTATACATTTTATTCCACTTTGGTCATTTAAATGCTATTTCCAACCAACCAAACAAAAAAATCTTCCATTGGGTATCCAGAAATATTAGCAAGCTTTCTCCCTAGGACATGCTTCATTTCCCTGTTCCTCAGGCTAAAAATGATGTGATTTATGAGAAAGGGGACTGCAGCATGAAACATGATGGTCAACAGTGTTTGAATTGTTGATAGTTTTGATATGGAGCCCAAACAAGCAAACAATCCAGAAATGATAAAATAAAAGTAGCTATCTGGAGAGAGTAGGTTGATAAGACTTTGTTTTTGGCTTCCAGAGATTGCATCTGGAGCACAGTTAAAAATATATTAATATGACAGTATTGAAGAGGAGGCAAGATGGTGTCAGTTTAGGTGAGCACTTACTGACTAGCTCTCTGAGGATGGTCATTTGTGGACAGGGTCCTGCCCAGCGGTCTGTGCTGTGGGAGCACAGAGCAAGAAGCCTGGGACATCTATCTGCAGGCAGATTGGTGGCATGGATTGATTGGTAGAGATTCATGAGTTT
Organism: Tolypeutes matacus; assembly: GCA_026826555.1. NCBI lineage: Eukaryota > Metazoa > Chordata > Mammalia > Cingulata > Chlamyphoridae > Tolypeutes > Tolypeutes matacus. Next base: position 7,947 of record JAKSZT010037576.1, read on the forward strand.
TAAGCCTGCCTGTGGAGGTTAACACAGATGGCTGAGCCCCACCATCAGGGAAAAAGGCTGGTTTGAACTGCAACTCCCTCGAGGCAACTGGTGAGAGGGAGCATTCTCTGAGGGTGGGAGCATCCTGGAAAAGGGTGGAGAGGGGTTTCCTTTCTGTGGATTTGGCTTCCTGGAACCCCTTACAGCTCGGGTGAACAAAAGAGCTGGATTGAATCAACAATAGGCAGAGGGGAGGGGCAAACCTGCTGAGGAAGTTGATTTACCTAGCTGGCCAGGGATACCTCCAAACCCTGCCAACCCAGTGAGAGGGAGCATTCTCCGAGAGAGGGAGGGTTCTGACAGAAGGTGGAGAGGGGTTTCCGTTCTGTGGATTTGGCTGTCTGGACCCCCTCATAGCTTTGGGGAGCAAATAAGCCAGATTGAAGCAGTGCCAGGCCAAGGGGAGAGGCGAATCCACTGAGGAAGCCTGATTTACCCAGCAGCCTGGTGACACGGAGGCTTGGCACCAGAGGGGGTGGAGCCAGCCAGTTTTATCATTCTGCACTGACAAGCATCAGAGCTTCAGCTCCCCCAGGGAGGCCAGGAAGTGGGAAGTGCTTGATTACTTTCCACAAGCCTAGTTAGGGTCCCCTTGGTGAAGGGGGTGGTCTAGAAGAGGACTTCTTTTGGGTCCCTTATTTCACCAAAAAAAAAAAAACAAAAAAACAAAAAAATAAACAAACAAGACAATCACTTTAAAAAATGAATTCTTCTTTTTAATTTAGTTTAATAACTAAAATCTGCCTCAAAACCTGCAGATAGAAACCTGCAGGGAAATTGATTGATAAACACAAGCAGGCTTAGAGTTTCCACAAGGACCTTAGAAGGAACACTGTTCCTCCTTAGCTTTGCTTGACTGCTTGCTTGTGTGGTTGTTTGGATTTTCTATCTTTATTTCTTGTCTCTTGCTTTTCTTTCCTCTCCCCCCCTTCTTTTTTACTTCTTTTTTTTTTTTTTCTTTTTTCTTTATAATTAGGTGCTGCTGGTTTGTCTCTTCTTTGATGTGCTTCCTCTTCAGTGATTTCCCATTCTCTGTCTATATTGATTTTGCCTCCCCATCCTTCATCTTTCTGCCTTCTGCTTTCTGTTGTAGTTCTTACACACGTTTTTTCATTAAACCACAACTTAAGTGTATCAATTTCTATTCTATCTATTCTGTTTTCTTCTTTTTAAATTAATATTAACTTTTTACTTTCAGCCCTTTCTTCCCTCTTTCTCTCCCTCCTAATCATTCTAGCCTTCTAAATCATTATATATATATATATTATTCTATTTGGTTTCCCAGTCCATTGTAGGTAAGCCACTTTTTTTCCTATCACTCTACACTGCCTACATAAGTTAAATATTCATTTCACTAAGACTTGTTTGGCACCTCTTCTAACTTTTATCAATATTACTATTATCCTTCTTCCTTTCTCACAGCTTTCAATTCCTCTGGCCCTAATCTTTTGCTTTCAAAGGAAGATAGAAAGAAGCAAGGAAATAAAATAAAAAGAAAAAGTATCAAAGAGAAAACTTAACACACACGCAAAACCACCAGCTAAATAAAACTCTAGAGCAGAGAGAGAAGCTAATCAAATGAATAAACCAATCAAGATAAAATGTTGACTAGAGGGCAACAAAAAATTACAAACCACACTGAGAAACAGGAAGACATGGACCAGTTCAATGAACAAACTAAAAGCCAGGAAGAGATGCAGAACATCAAATAACTAATCAAAGCTTTCCAGACAAATATCATGGACCAACTTAATGAAGTGAAGGAAGAGATTAAGGATATAAAGAAGACACTGGGAGAACATACTGAAGAAATTGTAAACATATGCAAAAAGATAACAGATATGATGGTGATCAAGGGCACAACCCAAGAAATCAAAAAGACACGTGATTCACATAACAGCAGGTTTTAACAGGCAGAAGAAAGAATTAGTGATGTGGAAGACAATACATTTGAAATCAAACAGATAGTAGAAAAGATAGACAAAAAGATAGAGAAAACCCAACAGGGACTTGGGGAATTAACCGACAACACAAAACACACAAACATATGCATTATGGGCATCCCAGAAAGAGAAGAGAAGGGAAAGGGAATGGAAGTAGTGTTGAAAGAAATAATGGCTGAAAACTTCCCAACCCTATTGAGAGAGATGGATGTGCAGATCCAGGAAGGACAGCACACCCCAAACAGTATAAATCACAACAGGCCAACTTCAACACATATACTTGTCAAAATGTCCAATGCTCAAGACAAAGAGAAAATACTCAAGGCAGCAAGAGAAAAGAGAACCATCACATACAAGGGAAACACAATAAGATTAAGTGCTGATTTCTCATCTTAAACAATGGAGGCAAGAAGACAGTGGTATGACATAGTCAAAGTACTAAAAGGAAAAAACTTCCAGCCACAAATTCTCTATTCAGCAAAACTGGCATCAAAAAAAAAATGATGGAGAGTTCAAAATATTCACAGGTAAACAGAAATTAAGGGAGTATGTCAATAAGAAACCGGCACTTCAAGAAATACTAAAGGAAGATCTACAAGTTGAAAGGAAAAAATAATGGAGAGAGAGTTGGAGGAGAGTTTTAAAACAACTACAAAGACAAAAACAGAAAGAAAACAACATATGACATACATTAACCTAAAGAAAAAATGGCTGAAGTAAGAAATTCATTGTGAGTAATAACACTGAATGTTAATGGATTAAATTCACCACTCAAGAGACACAGATTGTCAGAATGGATAAGGAAATATGATCCATCTATATGCTGTCTACAAGAAACTCATCTTTGACCCAGGGATTCAAGGATGTTGAAAGTAAATGGTTGGAAAACAATTTTACAAGCTAATAATCACCAAAAAAGGGCAAGAGTAGCTATTCTAATATCAGACAAAATAGACTTTAAATGCAAAACTATTGTTAGAGACAAAGATGGACACTATATATTAGTAAAAGGGGTAAACTTTCAAGAAGAGAGAACAATCATAAACATGTATGCGCCTAATTGGGGTGCCACAAAATATGTGAGGCAAACTCTGGAAAAATTTAATGGAGAAATAAATGCCTCTACAATTATAGCAGGGACTTTAATACACAATTGTCATCATTGGACAGAACATCTAGACAGAGAATCAATAAAGAAACAAAGGCTCTGAACAATACATTAGAGGACCTTGACTTAATAGACATATACAGAACATTACACCCAAATACAGCAGGATTTACAATCTTCTCAAGTGCACATGGAACATACTCCAAGATAGACCACATGCTAGGCTACAGAACAACTCTCAGTGAATTAAGAAAGATTGAGATTATACAAAGTAATTTCTCTGACCAAAATAGAATGAAATTGGAAATCACTAAGGGACAGAGAAACAGGCTAGGCACAAAGATATGGAAGTTAAACAACAAACTCTTAGACAAACAGTGGGTCAAAGAGGAAATCTCAAAAGAAATCAGTAACTACATTGAAGCTAATGAAAACGACAACACAACATATCAAAATCTCAGATGTCCTGAGAGGGAAGTTCATAGCCATAAATACATATATTTAAAAAGAAGAAAGAGGTAAAATTGAAGACCTAACTGCACAACAGGAGGAATTGGAAAAACAACAATAAACTAAATCTAAAGGAAGAAAAAAGAAGGAAATAACAAAGATTACAGCAGAACTAAATGAATTAGAAAATAAGAAATCAGTAGAAAATATAAACAAAACCAAAAGCTGGTTCTTCGAAAGATCAATAAAATTGACAATCACTTAGCCAGACTAAGAAAGAAAAAGAGAGAACAGATGCAAATATAAAAATAAGAAATGAGCAAGGGGATATCACTACTGACCCCACAGAAATAAAGAGTATCATAAGAGGATACTTTGAAAAATCATATGCCAACAAGAATGATAATTTAGAGGAAATGGACAAGTTTCCAGAAACTCACAAACAGCTTACATGGATGAATGAAGAAATCGAGGAACTCGATTACAAGTAAATTACAATTACAAGTAAAGAGATAGACTCAGTCATCAAAAACCTCCCAACTAAGAAGAGCCCAGGACCAGATGGCTTCTACCAAACATTCCAGAAAGAGCTAACACCAATTCTGCTTAAGCTCTTCCAAAAATTAGAAGTAGAAGGAATGTTGCCTAACTCATTCTATGACGCCAACATTACCCTAATACCAAAACCAAAGATACCACAAGAAAGGAAAATTATAGACAAATTTCTCTAATGAACCTAGATGCTAAAATCCTCAGCAAAATATTTGCTAATTGCCTTCAAAGACATATGAAAAGGATTATACACCATGAGCAGGTGGGTTTCATCCAGGGTATGCAAGGATGGTTCAATATAAGAAAATCAATCAATGTAATACACCACATAAACAGGTTGAAAGGAAAAAAATCACATGATAATCTCTAAAGATGCAGAAAAGGCACTCAACAAAATACAGCACTCTTTCTTGATAAAAACACTACAAAAGATAGGAATAGAAGGAAACATTCTGAATATGATGAAGGGTATATATGAAAAACACAAAGCTAACATTATCTTCAATGGTGAAATCCTGAAAAACCTTCCCCCTGAGATCAGGAACAAGACAAGGATGCCCACTATCACCACTCCTATTTAACATTGTCTTAGAAGTAGCACTGAGGCAAGAAAAGGATATAAAAGGCATCCAGATTGGAAAAGAAAAAGCAAAATTTTCATTATTTGCAGACAACATGATCCTATAATAGAAAGCCCTGAGATATCTACAACAAAGCTTCTAGAACTTATAAAGGATTTCAGTAATATCACAGGCTATAAGATCAATGCTCAAAAATCAGTAGCATTTTTGGACACCAATAACGAGCAATCTGAGGAGGAAATCAGGAAAAAAATACCATTTACAATAGTAACGAAAAGAATCAAATACCTAGGAATAAATTTAGGTAAAGATGTAAAGGACTTATATACAGAAAACTACACAACACTGTTAAAGGAAATCAATGAAGACTTAAATAAATGGAAGAATATTCTTGCTCATGGATAGGAAGATTAAACATCAAGATGTCTATCCTATCCAAACTAATCTACAAATTTAATGCACTCCAAATAAAAAATCAACACTGTATTTTCTAAGGAACTGGAAAAACTAACTACAAAATATATTTTGAAAGCTAAGAGGCCCCAACCTGCCAAGGACATATTGAAAAAGAAAAATGAAGTTGGAGGTATCACATTGCCTAACTTTAAAACATACTACAAAGCTACACTACTCAAAACTGCATGGTATTGGCACAAGGATAGACCTACTGACCAATGGAACCAAACGGAGAGTTCCAATATAGATCCTCGCATATACAGTCATCTGATATTTGACAAGGCCACCAATCCCACTCAGTTGGGAGAGAACAGCCTCTTAACAAGTGGTGCTTGGAGAACTGGATATCCATATCCAAAAGAATGAGAGAAGAATACCATCTCACACCTTATACAAATATCAACTCAAGATGGATCAAAGATCTAAATATGAAAGCCAAAACTCTAAAGACCTTGGAAGATAATGTAGGGAAGCATCTATAGGACCTTGTAATAGGAAATGGTTTCATGAACTTCACACCCAAAGCACAAGCAGCAAGAGAAAAAATAGATAAATGGTATCTCTTCAAAATTAAAAACTTCTGCACCTCAAATGACATTATTAAGAAAATAAAAAGCCAGCCTACTCAATGGGAGAAAGTATTTGGCAACCATATATTTGATCAGAGCCTAATATCTTGCGTCTATAAAGAAATCCTACACCTCGAAAATTAAGACAAACAACTCACTTTAAAAATGGGCAAGTGACCTGAAAAGACACTTCTCCAAGGAAGAAATACAAATGGTTAAAGAGCACATGAATGGGAAGCGGCTGTGGCTCAATCAGTAGGGCTCCCGTTTACCATATGGGAGGCCCCGGGTTCGGTTCCTGGGTCCTCCTGGTGAAGGCAAAGCCCGCCTGCACAGCGTGGTTAGCTGACCCAGCGAGCACAAGCAGCAAGGGGGGGGATAAATGAATAAATAAATAAAATCTTTAAAAAAAAAAAAAAAAAAAAAAGAGCACATGAAAAAAATGCTTGACATCACTAGCTATTAGGGAAATGCAAATCAAAACCTCAATGACATACCATCTTACACCCATCAGAATGGCAGCTATTAAAAAAACAGCAGAATATAAGTGTTGGAGGATGTGGAGGAATAGGAACCCTCATCCACTGCTGGTGGGATTGTGGAATGATCCAACCACTGTGGAGGACAGTTTGGCGGTTCCTCAGAAAAGTAAATATAGATCTTTTGTATGATCCAGTGGTTCCACTGCTGGGTATATACCCAGAAGAATTGAAAGCAAAGACACGAACAGATATATGCACACCAATGTTCATAGTGGCATTGTTCACAATTGTTGAAAGTTGGAATCTGCCCCGGTGCCCACCAGCAGATGAATGGATAAACAAAATGTGGTACATACATACAATGGAAGATTACTCAGCTGTAAGAAGGAATAAAGTGCTAGCACATGGAATAACATGGATGAATCTTGAAGACCTTATGTTGAGTGAAGCAAGCCAGGCATTAAAGGATGAACAGTATATGTCCTCACTGATTTGAATTGAGGAAAGTGAGCAGTCTCTGAGAGCCATTGTCTGAAAGATAGGTTAACAAGGGAAAGAGAAGAGTAGGTTGTGAGCCATCACCCATATGGACATAATTTATGTTAAAATGATAGAGTATAGTTGCATTTTGAAGGATAGGACAGGTGGGTAGTGACATTACTGGGTTTGGTGGTGCAGGGTTGTCAGTGATTAGATTAGGAAGGGCAGGTTAGAATATCCAGGGCATGTAACTATGAATCTTGTCATCCAATGAGTCAAGACAGGGGAGTGTCATGTGCCCCAGGGGGATGGGGAGGAAGGAACAGAAAAGATCAAACACGGGGTATTTAGTGGTCATGGAAAATGTTTTTCAATACCTTACAGTAATGGACACAGGACATGGTAAATATCATCAAAAATTTTTAAACTCTACCGTCTAAATTTTAAACTATACTGTAAACCATTGACAATAATTGGTAGCTATGTTTCACTATCTGTATAACAGTTATAACAATGCTACCATCCACAAAAAAAGGGGGGGTGTGTTTTAATTTGAGTGAGGATAGGGTAAGGAGGTCGGGTATATGAGAGTCTCTAGTATTCTGTGTGTGATTTTGCTGTGACTTAAAACTTCTTTGAAAATTAAATGAAAATTTGGGAGACACTGGAGAATGAGAGGGGGAAGGGTCCATGGTACAGACTGGACACCTAATAATGCAGTGATAAAAGGAAAAAAATAATTAAAAAAAAATTTTTTTCCCATTTTTGAATGTCCCAATCCATTAATTATATTTTATTTTTAGTTTTTTTTTCTGAGTTTCCATGTATTTTATCTCTTACATTTAAGCTTAACATTATTATTTCATTTACCTATTAATTGTATTTGTTTATTATATGGGCTTCATCTTCAAGGAAGGTTTGGATAACAGACGGGTTACAATGGGGGCAGCAGAGTATCACTGGTGGGGGGAGTCAGGGATGGGGGATTCATGGGAGGAAGTTCATCTAAATATACATGAAAGATATATAAAATTTTTCAAATCATCAAGGGATGGGACATGGTCATGGTGGGTAAGCAATCACTCAATAAATGAAGGAACTCTGAATTCCCAGCCTGGAGAGCTCTGCCACATTCTCCAAGGGAGCATCAACAGTCACCTGAGTGCAGGGGCATTGTCTGGCAAAAGATGATGGTCCACTGATGGGTTCTTGTTATTGATGACTAGCCTTATGAGTCTTTGCTCTTGTAATTGAAACTTAACCTACTGTTATGGGGTGCCTAAGGATTGCCACCTGAGAGCCTCCTTGTTGCTCAAATGTGTCCTCTCCCTAAGCCAAACTCAGCATATGAATGCATTACCTTCCCCCCAGCATGGGACATGACTCTTGGGATGAGCCTCCCTGGCAACAAGGGATTAATACCAAGTGTTAACTGGCAATATGTCTGGAAAAAGACCTTGACAAAAAGGAGGAAAAGGTAAAGACAAATGAGTTCATGTGGCTAAGAGACTTCAAAGAGAGTCAGGACGTCATCCCAGAGGTAACGCTTACACACACCTCAGTTCTCATAGAACACCAAAGTGGTTTTCACCCCACACAGAGGGTCTCCTGAGGGCTCTGGAGACACCCAGGTCCTATATAAGGGGGGATAGCTCCAGAGATTGATGCCTTATCAGTGGGTTCTACTTTGGAATCTGTGCTCCTGAGAGTGATAGAGTTAGACTCAAATAAGTCCACCCTGCACATGGCCCATCAGTCTCTTCCATTCAGACTTATATGTGAGGCTGGAATTTGTAGGTGTACTTCCAGAGACTGGACCCTCTGGCCTGGCCATGTGCCAGCTGTGCCTGGAATCTTGGTGAAGCTGCAACTGCTACTCTACAGCTCTATGGACTCAACCAAGTCATCTGGTGAGGAGACAATGATGGATAACAGCCATTCCAGGGAATGGAGAGAGCCTGCACCTGCAGGCAGGAAAATCCCATCCACCATATCCATGGGATATAAGCCCATTCTCACTTGGAGGTGGAGTGGACATCACCATCCCAAACTCCTCAAGATTGGGGGAAGAGCTATGGAGTAGAGTGGATTTAATGGTATTCTGCTGTAGACATATTGTGATTCAAGCACTGGAAGAAATTACAACAGTGAGGTGGAACCAGTGGCCACCGGATGCTTTGGGGGCAGGGAAGGGAAAAGCATTTGTAATACAGGGGCTTTTTCAGGACTTGGAAATTATCCTGAGTGACATTACAATGACAGATATAGGCCATTTTACATCAGCATATACCATGCAGAACTGTGTGGGAGAGAGTGTGGTCTACAATGTGAACTGTGGTCCATGCTTAGTGGCAATGTCCCAGGATGTGTATATCCATTGCAGGTAATGTGCCACACTAATGAAAGATGTTTATGTGGAATGTTATGGGAGGTGTGGGAGGTGGGGAACATGGGAATCCACTTGATATTGATGATCATGAATAAGATGTAAGACCAGCCAGCATTTGTGCATTTCTGTCCACCACCATGCAATCACATGCATACAGCAAAGAACATGTAGAAAGTTTACCAGAAAGCATACCTCAAAGCAACAGAGAGGTCAGTATTCCAAAGATATAGGTCACAGTAAAATTATAATTGTGCTGCATTTGTTTAGATAATGACTTGCTTTTAATTTCATCTTTTGATTTTTCTTTTTACCTTTACATTTTCATGGTGACATGCTCAGTTGACAATGTCAAAGAAGGTCTTTGAAAATTTCTCTTATTCAACAGTTTATTTTGAGCCATGATCTTTGTGTTGGTCTTCAATGCTTTTTCAGAAATGCATTTTTCCACATTTTGTTCAATTGTCCCATAACAATGCATGATGTGTCTGACCAACAATGCTATGTGTTATTAGAAGGCTTTCTGGATATGTAACTAGTTTATGCTTCGAACTTCTCAAATCCACAGCTGGAGGAAGACAGGCACATGTTCAGAACTCTCATTCATGTTTTCACTTTTTTAAAAAACCTGTTATTAGTACTAAATATTATAGCTACCTGTTACTGAGTGATTTATAATTTTTTTGTAACTTCATATTCCCATTTCCAGGGATAAGAAAACTGCAGTTTAAAGCAGTTAAGCCACATTGACATATAGTCACAAAGATCTTCTGTTAGAGATGAGATTTAAATTTTTTTGTGCCTTGGATAATGATATTCTCTTTATAACCATTCTATAACACTCTTTGCCTGTAATTAGACAAAAACATTAGTTTGATATTATCCTCTGTGGCACATTCTGGTCTCAGTAAGCTTCTTAGAGGGCCAACCTCTAAGCTCTTGCTCAGATGCACAACTTTGGAAAAATGGCCTATTGCTAATTTTCTTGGTTATCTGATATTGTTTCCCCTTGAGTAATTTTTTTTAACTTCTTTTACTGAGTACACATATGCTTACTGATCATTTTTCATTAAAATTATGTTAACTACCTATTTTATTTTTAAATGTATAAGTCCTTTTTCCAAACTTTTGCCTTGAAAGACAATATTATATTTTCATGTTACAAAATTAGCAAGTTATAGCATATAATGACAGCAATTGTTTACACCCAAGTCTTTTGAATATATGACCGAAAACTATATCAGGAATGAATTTTCACTTTTTAGTGTAATTTTGCAGCAAATTCAGGAGGATTTTGGCAAGATCATTATGGATAAACCAACCAGCTTTTGAGATGTACGTAGATGCCACTTGATTCAAGTGTTCATCCCCTTTTTTGTTAGATTTTGAGAATGATGAATGATAAATGATGGATTAGCACATTGTAACCAGATGCAATGATTAAAATGAAGTTATAATTTAAAGGATATACCAACAGAAAATTATACTTAATAGGTGAAGACTCTACTCATTCATTTTGCTGGTCTCTTGTGTAAAGATTTAAATCATTTTAAGGTTTTTAACTTGAAGTATTTGAACTTTCCAAATCATAAGAAAGCTTCAGAACCTCAGAATTGAAATGGACTTTAATGTTTATAAAAGGAGTTTCAAGTTGGATGCAGTTTAAAATTAATTATTTATTTAAAATTGTGATAAATTGTACATAATATAAAATACATTTTAACCATTTTAATTGGTCAAATCTTTAATATTAAGTAATATTGTAGTAATGGAAAGATTTTTAAATGCTTCAACTGCTGCTCACTTTGGAGTTGAATTAATGTAAGTTGTTATAATTTTGAATTCATTTATACTCTATTCATTTTAATATATGTTTTTGGGTATCTAGGTTATCATTTATAGAGATGGTTCCTGAGGCATAATTCCTACAGAACAGAGAGACACATTTGAAAACAAATAATTATGATAATTTAGGTGCTAAACTCTAGATACATATGTGGAAAACACGTATTCTGCAGCAATTGTTTCTGTTTGGGAGCATCAGGGAAAAATACCCAGAAGTGGTGGATTTTGAGCTGGGTCTGGAAGGAAGAAATGTGCACCAGAAAGAAGAGGAAAAGAAAACTCCAGGTAGGAGGGAAAATCAGAATTAGTGTAGAAGAAAGAAAATGATAGCTCAGTGTGGTACAGAGCACACTAAGGTAAAAGGAGCACGGAAACAGGTTGCCTGTTTACCCGGGAGATAGATTGGAAAGGATCTTGCTACCCACTAAAGAGAAGCTTCAACTCTTTATTAATAATTTAGCAATTAATAAAAAGAGCCTCTTCTTTTTTTTTCTGAAACACTCCTCTTCCCTCCTCCCTAACCCTCCCCCAGTAACTTTTAATATGCTTTCTATTTCTGCAAACTTACCATTTCTAGTAATCTCTTATAAGTGGTGTCATACAATTTTGATCCTATGCTCCTTCCTTCTTTGACTGAGCATAATGTTTTCAAGGTTCTTCTGTGTTGCAGCATGTCTCACGACTACATTTTTACCTGTGGCTGAATAATAATCCCTAATATGCATATACCACCTTTTGTCTATGCATTCTTTTGTTAATGGGCATTTCAGTTGTTTCCAGCTTTTGGCTGCTGTGCTGAGTTGTAGTTGAGGCTGACCATTGGTTTTAATTCTCAGTGGAGAAGTAGAGGCTATTGGGAGTACATTTGGGGTATCATGGAAACATTTCCAATCTTTCAATTCATATCACTTAAGGAACTATGTTCTTTTTCTTTGTAATTATGAATCTGTATATTATAGTTAATGGTTTTTGGAAAATTGTATATTAGTCTTAACTTTGGAAAACAGAAAAGTATATTTAGTACATGAACTTTATTTTATCACATAAAATAAAATGGTATAGGAGACAAAATTTTTACACCTCTATTCTTAACTCTTCAATATAATAAATTTAATTTCTTACATATTCCCCTTAATTTCTGTTCACATGTTCATCTACTGCATGTTGTTGTAATAAAGTGAAAGACAATGGTCTTCTCTTTTCAATATATATTAACCCATAAGCATTTTTTGAATTCCCACATGATCTTCTGTACTCTCAGTTTTAGACTATCTGGTAGATCATGAAGATTTATTACACCCTCTCCTATAGTTTGGATAAAAATTCTAATTATAGAAATAGTAACTTTCTGTAGAATTTCCCCAACTTTCTTGTATTTTTTTGCTAATCATAACTGCCACAAAACTTGCTTGTTTTCCCACGAAGACTGGTTCCATATTCACTGCCACTTTTATATATTTATTTTTTTAAGATTTATTTTATTTATTATTATTTATTTATTTCTCCCCACCACCTTGTCATCTTTCACTTGCTGTGTCTGTTCATCTTCCTTGTTTCAGAAGATACTGGGAGCCAAACCCAGGACCTCTGATGTGGGAGGGGGTTGTCTAAATCACTTGAGCCACTTCCGCTCCCTGCTTTGTTGTGTCTTTCATTATATTTTTTCCTCCCCACATCTCTTGTGTCATCTTGTTTCAACAGCTCACCAACCCTGCCCATCACATCAGCTTGCTGTCTTCTTTAGAAGGCACCTGGACCTGAATCAGTGACTTCCCATGTGGTAGGCAGGAGCCCAGTCACCTGAGCCACATCCACTTCCTATGCACTGCCACTTTTAATAAAATATCTAAATATGTTAGAATATGTTTCATCTCTGAAAATTGACTGTGTATATTTTGTACTGTGCAGAGCTCGTCTGATCTCTTTTCCTCTACTGGAAACTTTAAACTCTTGACACAGAACCAATAGGGCAGTGGCCAAAGGTGAAGATGAAGACCCATATATAATGTAAAAGCTATCATAACTCATGGAAACTTTCAGCTAGGTTTTCCTAGAAGAATAGTTCTGGGCAGAAGCAAATGATTTGTTCCATATTTTGTCTCTCAGATTGATAATCCATCATTACCAATCCAGAAGGTTGGAACTAACTGTATTCACATTGTTACTGTTATTGTAAAATGAAGGGGGACATACTGTTATATTCATGGATGTATTCATATTATAAATGCCAAGGCTCATGGGTATAGGTTTAATAATGAATAAGTTTAATAACTAATAAATTTAGTAGTTAAACTAAATTATGTCATATTCT
>JAKSZT010037598.1:9817-26081 GCA_026826555.1 Tolypeutes matacus
GTCGTGCCCTCTGCCCCCCCCCCCCGTAATGCTGAAACCGATGCCATACCCACACACGTACCAAATAAGGAAATAAATCTTAGCCCTAACTCATTTCCGCCTTCCTCTCAGCATTCACCCCCCCTTACCCTCCAGCCCTTTATCCTTTAACCCTCTTGCCACCTTTCACAACCACTCCACCCCTTCCAAAAAGTATATGTACGCTCACCGTCCCACACCTTCCACTACTCCCTCCAGATATAAACCACTTAACCATAAATATATAAAAGTTGTTCAGTGTCTGTACGTTTTGATACCTTCATATGGTAATATTAAATTGATAAATAAACATTATTAAAAAAGCTTTATTCAATGGCCAACATTAAATAAGTGCTTATATTAATAAATAAATATAGCTATTAATTTAAAATAATAAAAATAGATATGAACAAATTAAATCATTTTTCTAACAAGTTTGTTCAATGTTGATGGTAATTGTATGTTGTCAGAAGTTTGTTGAAAAACAGTTTCTAAAATCATTGTGGTAACTTAAGTAGAGAAGGTATATAGAATGTGCTTTTATTATAAAAGAAAAGAAAGTAATTTTATCATAAGATAAAATAACTAAGTTATTAAAACAAGGTTAAAGTTTTGTTCTTTCTCAAGGTTTCTCAAGTCATTAGTCTGTTTTGACAGAAGTTTGCACAAAGTTTTTCTCCTAAATAATCAGTATGCAATAAAGAAAGTCTGTTTTATCAAAATAATTTCTTGTACTTTAACCTTATCATTTCCATGGAGAAACAAGTCATCACTTTTAAAAGAAACATAGTGATCAAACCTGCTTTCTCAAAGTCAAATTCTGAAGAGTAGCTTTTATTTCTAACAATTACAAATAATTTGGTCTTTTACCTAAAATAAGGTAAAATACTAAAAATAGTTAAGTTCATGTGATATAAATTAAATAAAGTCTTTAAAACTATTGTATAATTAAAAGAAATTTTCTAATTTTATAACAATCAAAGTTATATAAATAAAAAGTTCATATAAATGCTTTAAAGGTGTATAAAATTGCTGAAAATTTAATAATGTTTCAGTGTAATATTAAACAAAAGTATACTGTTATTAATCATAATTTTAATTATTTTAAAATATGTGTTATAAAACTACCTCTCTGCCTAAAAATCAAAAGGCAGGTGCTTAACTTAAGTTTGTCTGATTTAGTCCACCTCTGGTATATATAATAATAATAATAAATGGAAACTAAAATAGTAAGCGCATCAAGGATGTTTTGTAACAAATTAAAAATAATAAAGTATATTTCAAAAGGTGTTGTATTCCTCCCTGGAGGAGCTGGCCACTCTACCAGGGACTGATGCATAAACCTTGAAATGTACTGCCCAGGGAGTGTTGTGTTCCTTCCTGGGGAGGCTGGCCCCTTCCTCAGGAATTACCAAAATACTCAAAATTGGCATATTATTATTATTGACTTAAAAGATTGTTTTTTACTATTCCTCTTAATCCAAATGATAAAGAAAAATTTGCGTTTACTATTCCTTCTATTAATCATTCAGCTCCTACTGAATGATATCAGTTCAAAGTTTTACCTTAGAGAATGATAACCAGTCCTACATTATGTCAATCCTTTGTTCACATTCCATTACAAATTTTACAAAAACAATTTCCTAAAGTTATGATTATTCATTATATGGATGATATTCTTCTTGCCGCTGAGCAATCTTAAGAGCTGAAACAATCATTTCAGCTGGCTAAAGAAATTCTTCCTCAACATGGGTTGCAAATAGCAGAAGAAAAAATTCAAAAACAGGTTCCTTTTCAATATTTAGGTCATACTATTAATAGAAATATTATAACTCCACAAAAGGTCCAGTTTCGAACTAATAATTTATGTACTTTAAATGATTTTCAGAAATTACTGGGTGATATTAATTGGGTATGGCCTACTTTAGGAATTCCAACTTATGCTTTACCCTAATAAGAAACCCTAACTTAAATAGTCCTCACATTTTAAGCCCAGAAGCAAAAGAGGAGTTAAATGGCTAGAAAAAGAGTACAAAATAGCCAACTAACAAGGATAACTATAAATCTTCCAATTTCTCTTTTAATATTTCCATCTTGCCATTCCCCTACTGGGATGCTTTGGCAAGAGGAGGGCATAATAGAATGGATATTCCTACCCAACAAAGATACAAAAAAATTTCATACTTATCTTGAAAAAATCTCAGCAATAATATCAAAAGGCTGTACTCACCTGAGACAGCTTATGGCTAGAGATCCTGATAAAATCATACTAAACCTTACAAAGCAGGAGCTTTCTCAGCTCTGGCAGTTCAATAACTCTTGGCAAGTGGCCTTAGCAGATTTTATTAGAACAATTAACAATTACTTCCCAAATTCAAAATTTTTACAGTTTTTAAAAACGTACTTCATGG
This sequence comes from Tolypeutes matacus, assembly GCA_026826555.1. NCBI lineage: Eukaryota > Metazoa > Chordata > Mammalia > Cingulata > Chlamyphoridae > Tolypeutes > Tolypeutes matacus. The sequence goes on from JAKSZT010037598.1 coordinate 12,247, forward strand.
ATTCTTCCTAAGGTTGTCAAACAACAACCACTCTCTGCTGCGCCAACTTACTACACTGATGGCAGCAGTAATGGAAATGCAGGCTATTTGGGCCCAACTACAAAATCTTAGAAAACACCTTATTTATATGCCTAAAAGGTAGAATTTATGGCTGTTATTCAATTGCTAACTGATGTTTCTGAGCCTTCAAATACTGTGTCTGATTCTGCTTATGTTTGTCACGCTGTTTGTCATATAGAAACAGCTCAAATAACTCCAGCTTCTGAATTAGAAGTTCTTTTCCCACAATTACAAAAACTGTTCATGAACAATCTACATTACTCATATTCATTCCCATTCTCAACTTCCTGGCCCTATGACTTAACAAAATGATTTAGTAAATAAACTTATTGCTCATAAAGAATCTGCTGCTAATTATCATAAACTTACACATACTAATGCTTCTGGCTTACGTCATAAATATCCCCACTTAACAGTAAAAGAAAGTAAGAGGATTGTTAAACAATGTCCTACTTGTGGGCCCATAAATGCCCCCACTTTCTCTCCAGGAACTAATCCCCATGGAAAACATCCTAATGAAATTTGACAAATGGATGTCACAAAAAACCAATAAATGGGAAAAAGGAGAGGTAAACTTTTGGGGCCGAGGTTTTGTTCTTATCATTACAGAAACAGGAGAAGAGCAGTGGATCCCCTCCAAAAGAATCAAGTCTAGAGTTGAAGATGCTGCCAAGACTTAAACTATGGACATGGTGGTTTTACAATGAATTAATTATAGGTAAAGTATTAGGTCAAGGTAAGATACCACATCATAATTACACTTATTGAACATACATAACCAACTCACCTCTTCTAGAGCTGTTAATTTAGAACAATGAGTCTTACCCAATTTATCTTAATCAAGCTCACCATTTTCCAGGACCTATAACTTATAACTACCCTTAAAGCCGAAAGAAGAAAGGAAACTTACAGAAAATTTAACTTTACCTTTTATAAACTGCCCTACTTCTTTGGATATGGTTCTGTATGCATGCAACCTAAAAATCACAGTCAAATTTATGTTCTCATTTTCCCTTCTTTGCCATATAAATCAGAAAATATGGTAAATTTTACATGTCCCTCTCACAACAGACTACTTAATGACAAATAACATATATGTCATAAGCTTACAGAGGTTGTGTTGTTTGATGATTCCTATAGAATTGTAAAGGATCGGGCCCTTATAGGGATGCCAAAACCTATTAAAAACACAACCATATTTTAGTTCATTAATAATTCAATCATAATCACTAATAACAGTAATCCTTATTTCTGGAATTTTGGTAATACAACATTTACTAACAGCTCAATAAATTGATAAAATGAAAATACATCCCACAACCATGGGACACTAAATTTAATAACATTCAATGTTATTTGTGAAAATTATTTTTGGGAACTGTTCCAAACTTTGAAAGGCAAGGCAGCAAAACTGATATTACTAGTTTAAAAAAAAAAAAAAAAAAAGACATTTATCCCCTCCGTCTCAGCATAAATTTTACATTCCCCCTAAAGGGGCAAAATGGCTGTGCTCCTCATCAGGCCTCACTCCTTGTGTGGCCACATCAGCCCTTAATAGCTTCGGAGAGGTGTGCGTCTTGGTTGTTGTCCTCCCCCATGTCCTTTACCATCGTGAAGAAAACCTCTATCGGCATTGGGACGATCAGCCTTCTGTTACCATAACTAGACAAAAAAGAGAAATTATTACTGCTATCACCATTGCTTCTCTTTTAGGTATTGCGGGTTTAGCCACTGGAACTACATCTGTCATCCTCCAACCACAAGGTCTCTCTCACCTACAAGCTGCTGTAGATGAAGATCTAGCCCGTATAGAAACCTCCATCTCTCACTTGGAAAAATCTCTAGACTCCCTGTCTGAGGTTGTCCTCCAGAATCGTAGAGGTCTGAACCTCCTCTTCCTAAAAGAGGGGGGAGTTTGTGCCGCTTTAGGAGAGGAATGTTGCTTTTACGCTAATCATTCTGGCCTTATTAAAAACAACATGGCCCAACTTAGAGAAGGGCTAGAAAAGCGAAATAGGGAAAGAGAAATAGCGCTAATGAATCCCTCTTGGGGATTCGATAGAATCCTGCCCTATCTACTCCCTTTACTAGGCCCACTGATAACCATCCTCCTAATACTTTCCTTTGGGCCATGGGCTGTAAAAAGAATTATCCAGTTAGTCAAAGATCAGATTAACTCCCCTCTTGACAGGCCCATTCAGGTACATTACCACCGGCTCCACCTTGCTGACCAAGGCATGCCAACAAACCATCTGTGTACTGCTCCCTCCGTTTAAGGCTGCTGAGTGCATAATAAATCGCTGCAGAGAGCAGTCATAGGCAAGAGCAACCTGACTGTTCCCTAATAAGCACGCCTCATCAGTACAGGGGTTTGCTCTACTCATAGAACTTGCCAGGCAAAAACGCTCACAGAGGTGCTGGGCTGGATAGCCAATGACGGGCAACTGCACTGGCCCCTCAGTCAACCTAAGACAGGGACATGTCCTTGCTGCCATGCTTCCCAATGACGGGTAAGACTGATCATATAATGAGTAAGGTACACTGTCTTTCAAATGCAGTTCCTTACGGGGTACAGTTCCGACCTAAGACAGGCACAGTCCCCCTCCTTTACACCGCGTTGCCTGTGCTACCCCCCCTCAAGAGGCCTTAACTTCCTCAGCCAGCCTACGGAGAGTACTGTGCTAAATTAAAGAAAAAGGGAGGAGATGTTGGGAGCCGTCACTGGACTCTGCCAAGAGAGGTGCCAACAACCTAAGCGACAGCAACCAGTGGCTACATAGCACAACATGGCGCAGGCACAAAATCTGCTTTGTCACTTCCTTGTTCTTCTTCCTCCTTGCTCCTTTGTTCTCCGGTTCCCACCTCTACCTAGGTGATTGTAGCTCCTTTGTTCTCCGGTTCCCACTTCTACCTAGGTGATTGTAACAATACGCAGGCGCAGGGCACGAGAGTAAAATCTGCCCCTACCCTAGCAACAGCATCGAGAGTAAAATCTGCCCCTACCCCAGCAACAGCACCCTCCAATCTTGGAGTGCCCCGACTCACTTCCCTTCTCCAAACAGCATATAAGCCCTGCTCCTTCAAATAAAATTTGCAGCTTGATCAGAATACTGTCTTGCTGTCATTCCTTGCGTCTCTTGTCCCACCATTCTTTCTCGGCAGGTTTCGGGTCCTCGTTGATGTCCCGCGGGCCGGACAACCCAATACCTTTTTTTATAATAATATTAACTGGTCTTTTATAAATACTTTCGGCTTATCTTATTCATAAGCAAACAGGTTAAATGAAAGAAGAGAATTTTCATATTTGCTTTTAGAACAAAGTTAAAATATTGTGATAGAATTAAGTTATAGAAAATAGTATGGATTGGGACATTCAAAAAATGGGCAAAAAAGCAAAGGAAATGCCTTTAAAAAATATATATATATATATTCATTTTTTTTCCTTTCTCTTTTCTTTTTTCCCCTTTTTCCTTCCCTTTATCACTGTGTTATCGGATGTCTGGTGTGCCATGACACCTTCCTCCTCTCAATCCCCATTGTCTCCCAATTTTTCATTTAATTTTCAAAGAAGTTTTAGGTCACAGCAAAGTCACACACGGAGTGCCGGAGACTCCCAGATACCAAACCACCCCCCTTCCCCACCCCATATTAACTCCCCCCCCTTTTTTTGGTTGTTAGCATTGTTATAACTGTTATGCAGATAGCAAAATATAGCAACTAAACATTGTCAGTGATTTACATTATAGTTTACAATTTAGATGGTACAGTTTAATAATTTTGATGATATTTACCATGTCCTGTGTCCATTACTGTAAGGTAATGAAAAACCTTCCCCATGACCACCAAACAACCCATTAGATCTTGACTGTTCCCTTCTCCCCAGCCCCCCAAGGCCCGTGATACCCCCCTCTACCAACCCATGGAATGTCAAGATTCACATTTACATGCCCTGGGGATTTGAACCAGCCCTTCCTAATCCACCCACCCCCCAGTGCTGCACCACCAAACCCAGGAACACCACCACTCATCTGCCCCATCCCCCAACATGCAACAGGTATGTAAGTTCATTGAGGGTGGTGGGCCACACTTGTGGGAGATGTTTGTGTGGGATGTGGTGGGAGGTGTGGGAGGTGGGCAACATGGGAATCCCAGTGGGTTCCGTGTAATATTTTGGGTAATCTAAGCACCTCTTAAAATATATGTGTATATATATATATAAATAACATTTTTGTAAGCAAATACACATATATGCATATATATTTATATATCATTTTGCAAATGTTTGTATGTATTGTGAGAATTTTGATTTTTACCCACAATAAAAAAAATAAATAAATAAAGTCATTATTGAGACAAAAAAAAAAGAAAAAAAAAAGAAAAAAAATAGTATGTGTGAACATTGAAGAAAATTTGGAAAATATTGAAAAAATTTAAAGAACATAGAAATATCCCAAACATTCATGGTCTTCTAGACGAGTCTTATACATGTGTATGTATATCTTACATGTGTGTATAAAGTTTTGTTATTTTCATTTTGGCATTTGCAACTTTTGATTTCCACTCATCCCTAAAATATTTGGTAAATCCTTTCTCATTTAAGTTTGTGAAATGAATGTTGTCCTGGTACATAAGTGAAATCAAGAATCTTATCTTGCAAAGCTTCAGCCCCTGAACTTTTGTAAATACATGTGGTTAATATTAGCACAGAGTAATATCTCTTTTGTGTCTACCAGTTAATCATTAAAAAAAACCTACCATTCAGTAATTAGTATTTGTTTCATTTCAATATAATTTTTAAAAATATATAATTTCCTGATTTCTGCAACTTTATTATAGTTTTTAGAAAGAAATAAATCTTTCAGCTAATTTATATGCTCATTTAAAAAATTAATAAAGATAATGTATAAACCTAAGAATGGATAATGAATCCAAATTTTATGACATACATAAATTTTAGTCAGATATTTTGACAAAATTTCCTTTACAAAATTCCTCTGTATTATCTAGAATTGCAGTTTTAATTTTCTCTGCTATTCAATATGTATTAAAGAAATTGTGTTTTCTTCATTTTCCATTTGATTTTTATTTAAACTTACAATATTTATTACATATTTTTTGCATTCAATATTTGTATTCTTTTAACTTAATATATTAAGATTTTTTTGTAGAATTATATTGGGTTATTTTCCAAAATTATTTTTGAATAATTAACATTATGTTCAACCTTTTGTTTTATAAATATTTAACAGCCTTTCACCAGTTCACCACTGTTCACTAGTTTTTTTCAAATTATTAAAATGTGCATTAATTTCCTTTAAATCTTGAATTTTTAGGCACATTTTAACTTATCATATGTAATATCCACATATTGCATTTTGACTTTTTTTGCCCTGAACTCTGTTGTCTAGTTTTTGTATTTATTGTATTCCTCTTATGCTTGAAATGAGAGATATCTTGTATAAGCATTTATTTTAATATAATTTTTGATTAATCTCTCATCTTGTACATGCACTGTCTTTCTTATATTTATAAGCTCTTTCTGTTCTATTTTAATGACAATGATGGCCTTACTTTCATTTCTGTACCTTGTGCTATTATTTAGAAAATGTATCCTGTTTGTGGGTGTTGACAATGGCGGCCAACAGATTCTGTAATTGTTCAGACAATAAGGTCAGGGTATGCTTAAGTCTTTTATGTATTTATTTATTTTTCTGACCAAAATCAAGATTCTATTTATCTTCACTGATTGACATGGGAACAGAACGTTTAAAGTCACTGGAGTCCACAGTGCAAAACAGGTGAAGAGTTTGTTTGTTTTTAACTCTACTGTTAGACTCTAGTCTTAGATTCTACCTGTCTGGTATACAGATTCCAAGAAGAACATGGCACGATTGGCACAAGGGCCAACAGAAACTGTCCTTGCTGTCGCCCCATCCTCCGATGCCTTGACCCTTGCTGGGGCTGGGGGCTGCTCCTGGAGGCCTCCAGGTGCTTGCATAGTTGAAGTAGAGATGCTGCAGTTAAACTTTTGAGTTTTCCCAACTGACAGCGAGTGGTTTTTTTCTGACCACGTTAAACAAATAACCAGAGAGGTTTCTAGAAACCATTTTTATAGTGTACCCAGGTTAGGAATTTAACTCTGTTTATATTAAAAGACTATTTACACATGGTTTCTTTGTTGTTGTTTTTAAAACAAACCAAAAAAATTTTTCTTACATTCCTGCATAATAGAATAAGGCAAAATCCAAAGTTTTGTACATGATTATTAATCATTTCTCTCTCTATATATATCTGTAACATGGGTTCCAAGTACTGAGGTCGCCCCAGGGGCCTGAGTGGAGCCTCACAGTGCGCTGGCCAAAGTGACTCTTTTTTCCTCCATAAATAAGACAAAGAAACCCTGGGGCTCTTTGAGAGGGATCTGAGACCTCAAACTGCAAATTCAACTGAAGACCAAAAAGCAAAAGCTTTTTTTTTTTTGTTTTGCTTCTTTAAAATATCTAAAGATTACAAAATTAAAAACAAAACAAAACAAAACAAATCCATTAAAAATGCATATCACCTTTGGGAAAACAATGTATAAACTTGCCTTTTTTTCCTCCAAACACTTCTCCTTGGGCTCAGGAAAAAAAGAGATCTCCTCCAGAAAAACTCTGTCCAACTCCCCAGGACGCAAGGAAGCGCCCCTAGGACTGCAGCAGTGCATCTGTCAGAGGGTCTGTACAGGACATGGAGCCCGTACCGGGGTCCAGAGACTACAGCGCTTCTGCCTCTAGGGCTTGCACGCCGAGGATCCCCCGCGCGCCTCAAACCGAGGGACTTAGTTCTACGCGGGGACTGCAGGAGGCGCGCTGAGCGCCGCGAGGTAGGGCGGGATACTGGCCAGCAGCTCCTGGAGCAGAGCGGCGGCTGCGGTCCCGCACCGCGGGAAGAAGGAGGCTCGCCGCGACCAGCTGGAGCGAGCCTCCTACCGGCGCTCGGGGCTACCGTCAAGCGGCTCACGGTCTAGTTAGGTGCGCTCGGGGGGGCTCGCAGGGGGCGCGGCAGCGGCTCCAGGCCGCGGGGGTCGGCGCGCTCGAGCGCTCGGGGCCCCAGAGGATGCTCTGGGGCGCCCCCGGAAACGAGGGATCGGGGTCGTTCCTGCGCCTCCTTGACCTTCAGGGCACCCTGGAGTGGCCGGAGCGCGGGATAGCGGTCCAACAGTTGCAGGCCTTCCCCCCACCCCCCCGCCCCCCACGCCGCCTTGGTTCCATCCCTCTGCAGCAGCTGATTCCCAGCCTCCTTGGCCCGCGAGCGGCTCTCCTTGACGCAGGGCTTGGCGGCCGGCGGTTCCGTGTGGCCGCCGCGGAGCAGGAGACTGCTGACCTGGTGGCCCTCGTGGCTGGGGCGGATACGGGCGAGTCCAGTTCGGTAGGCAGGGTTTCTCCAGGAACTCCCCCTCTCGCTTCTCCTTGCTTTTGTCTGGCTCCCAGTCGTGGTTGGTCTGAGCAGACATTTTCTGCGTCCACGTGTTTGGGCCTCGGTGGTGTCGTTGGGAAGGAGAGTGGAGCCTGGTGGAGCCGGTTCCAGGCCTGTGGGGAACGGACAAGCCGTGCAGTAAGGCAGCTCCTTGTGGGTGAAGAGGCAGTGTGCCCCCCCCACCCCGCCCCGCGGGCTGGGCCAGTGCAGGGCGGGCCTGCGAGGCCACAGACCCGCGCTGCTGCTCCTGCTGAAGCCACGCAGGCCGTTGTGCGTGAGCTGGCCGTGGCACTGGAAGGCGCCCAGGGAGAGAGGCACGTGGGTTGGGAGCGGGACCAGGGGCTGAGGGAGTGCGGGCAGAGACTGCGGGGTGGCGCGGGGCAGGGCGGGGCCTTCCATCTTCACCTGGGGACTGGCCCTGGCGCCTGGCGGGGGCCCTAGTAGGGCGCGGCATTAGCAGCGGTGGTGGCTGTGGAGGCAGGGCCAGCAGGAATTGCATGTCGGTGGGTGCTCAGCTCGCAGGTCTGCTCTGGCCCCGATATCTTGGGCGCAGGAGTGGCCTTGGCCTTCCAACTCTCCCCCAGCGCAGGACCTTTACCGGCTGCCAGAGCAAAGAGTTTCTCGGAACCCACAGATGCCCCGCGATCCCCGGCTACACCGCGCTTCACAGGAGGCCGCCACTAATCCGGGAGCCGGAGCCGGACCGCCTGGACGTGGGAGCAAGATAGCTGTTGACATTCAGCCTTCCTCTTCCTCTTAAGGGTCCATGTTCAGGCTCTCTATGCCTTGTCTCTCTTTCTGGGGCTCTGGTTCTCTCCAGGCTCAGCTGTAGACTATCAGGCAAATGGCTCATCTCTTTTCCAAGGGCCTTCTCTCCTTCCTCACCACGCAGCTCCTCTGGGTGCTTACTTCCCAGAGCTCCAGCTGTCTTTATATCAATGTTACAATTTCTTCCATTACTAAAATAATAGTAAGTCTACTTTGGTACATAATTGTATTCCCTCTTATGTTAGTTCATTTCTCAATTATGAGATTTTGGGAAGGTGATATTCATTCAGCTTCCGATTGAGAGGGGCTTAGATCCCATGAGACAGATGGCTGGAACTGTCTTGCTTGCAGCTGTAGGTACTCTCTGTTTGGGGGATGGGCATTGTCCATCATCATTTTGTTGGTTTTCCTGGGTGAGTCTGCTGAACTAGAGAGTAGGTATTGGCTGCAACTCTCCTGAGACTCAGGGCTCAACTGGCCTATGAAGAATCTGAAGATTTAAGTCTTGGGGACATATATATAATGGGTATAGTGCTAATTATTGTTCACATAAAAGGAACAGAAGAAGTATGTGTAGGGAAATTATAAATGAGTCTTACTCTGATACATTGGGGACATGAGTTATTATATATTCCAAGGTAAGCCATTGCCCTTCAAACTCAGAAAGCCCTGCTTCCTTTGACTTAATGATTAATATTTATACACAGTGCATTAATGATTAAAATGATTGTTTTATATGTATAGCCCTCTTGGTTTCACACCCAGTTTTCTTTATTGTGCTCTTTGTCTTTTGTGGTTAGATCTATTTTTATAATTGCATCACCTTCTGCCATCACCTGAAAGTATTCTTCTTTATCATTTGACAACAGGCCACCTTTATCCTCTCCATAGTCTAGAGGATCACACAGTCTGTGATTATTGGGAGGGATCCTAAGGAGCTGAAATAAGGACATGGGATTGGGGACTTATTTGGGAAGAATGAGATATTTGAGAGGTAGAAGAAAATTTAGCTTCCTCTTCTTATCCATGATAGCCATCCATTTACTGACATGAAAGAACCAAACTGAGAAATTTACAGATATTAATTTATCATCTTAATCATTTCAGGGGATTCAAACGAAAATTATCCCTATATAGGTGACTGTATTACTATTTAAAATGATTAGTTCCTATCAAATTTCAACAACTAATACAATGGAAGATCTCAGCTTCAAAATCAATTTTTCTTGGTTCCAATTTCTTTTTGCATTTACCATTTAAAAATCTTCTAGCACTTCCCATAAAATATATATATATATATATTTGTGCTACTTATTATAGTTTCTTTGTGAAAAGCTGGTTTATTCCTTTCACTCATTTCACTCTTTGGGTGTTCAATCCATATGATGTCATGACTTCGTGAATATATCACTACTTTTATTTTGGATTAATTGCTTTTTACTCTTTTATTAGTTTTTTTCTCGATATCAGAGTATATTATCAAGTTTGGAATGCCACCAGAAACAAGGAAAGTTTCTTTATCACAGGGGTGATTTGTGTTATAGTTTTTCTTAGTGGCAATGTTCCAAAATGTATTCATCAATTGCAATGAATGTACCACACTAATGAAAGAAGTTGTTAATGTGGGGATAAGTGGGAGGTGTGGAGAGTGGGACATATGGGAATCCCTTATATTTTTATGTAACATTTTATGTAATCTAAGTATCTTTTAGAAAAAAATAAAAAATATATTAAAAAAAAAAAAAGCACTGAAAAAAAATGTTTACTGCAGCAAAGGAAACCAAAACAGAAGTAGCCATTGGGTTCTAGAGAGGGCAAAGGAATTTCTTTTTTTTTTTTTTTTTTTTTTGCCACTAATGATGTGAGTTATATTTATTGTTTTCTTTTTTTAATTAAAAAAAAGATATTTAGATTACATAAATGTTACATAAAAATGTAGGGGATTCTCATATGCCCCACTTCCTATGCCTCCCACACTTTCCAATATTAACAACATCCTTGATAAGTGTGGTACATTTGTTAAAATTAATGAACACATATTTGAGCATTGCTATTAAGCATGGATTATTGTTTACCTTATAATTTAAACTCTCTCCCACACAATTTTGTAATTTAGACAAGATATATAATAGCCTGTATCTGTTATTGCAACATCATTCAAGACAATAACTATTTCCTGAAAATGCCCCCTTATTACATCTATTTTTCCCTCTCCCTTGCCTCAGACCCTCTGGAGTCTACTACCTCCACATCAATGATAAAAGTTCTTCCATTGTTAAAATAACAGTTGGTCTATAGTACAATAACAGAAAGTCTACTCTAGTCCATTGTTCATTCCCCAATCCTGAGAATTCTGGGATGGTGATGCCCGCTCTGCCTCTAACTGAGACGGAGCTTAGATCCCATGGGGCAGATGGATGGGACTATTTTGCTTGCAGATGTAGACTCTCTCTGTTCCTTGAGATAGTAATTGTCCATCATCATATCCTTGTTAGTTGTCCTGGATGAATTCAATGAATTGTAGAGTAGATGATGCAAATCTGTTGAGATTCAGGGCCCAACTGGTACATGGGAAGTCCAAATATTTAAGTCTCTTAGAAATACAACTATCAACTCTAGTACTAAATCTAGGTTACAATAGAAGGGGTAGAAGAGCCAGATGTAGGGACACCATGACTAAGTACAACTCCATCACACTGAGGAGTACAAATTCCCAAATAGGGCCCACTGGCAGGGTGCCAAGCTCCTGAGCTGTCAGCCCTGCCTATTGTGTCTGGAAGCCTCCAGATACCTCAGTTGCCCTATTAATTGAGGCAATATTTACTGAGGTAGTTAATGGGATCCTGCTGAGATGTTCATAAGCATAACTTTCTGGGATGACCTCCTGATTCACTTTGAAGTATCTTAGTCATAAAAACTCATTTGTCTTTACACTTTCCCCCTTTTGGTAAAAGTCTTTTTCCAGGTGCATTGCTAGTTAGTGCTTGGTAGTAATCCCTCTGTGCCAGGGAGGCTCACACCTGTGAGTCATGTCCCACATCATAGGGAAGGTAATGCATTTATATGCTGAGTTTGGCTTAGAGAGAGACCATGTTTAAGCAAGAAGGAAGCTCTCAGGAGGTAATTCTTAGGCAATCTATAATACTAGGCTAAGTTTCCATTTCAAAAGAAAAAGTTCATAAGTACAGCCATCAATATCAAGGGCCCAACAATAGTGCATCCTCCTTCACTAGTCACTGCCCCTGTACTCAGGGGATTCTTGCTGTCCCATTAGAGAATGTGGCAGAATTCCCCAGGATGGGAATTGGATATTCTTTTGGTCATTGTGTGGATCTCCACCCACTGTGTGACAATGCCCCATGAACACATGAACTCATTCATATATCTTATAGGTGTGCCCCAGGTCAACTTCCTCCCAAGCATCCCCCATCACTGACACCCCGCACCAATGACCAACCCCTGCCACAGTTGTAACCCTTTTGAGAACCAAAACTTCTTCAAAAATGAAGCCAACACAATAACTGAATAAAATTAATAAGAAAATGGAAAAATAATGATAGTTTTAAACATAAGAAAGAAAATACAGAAATTTTTTTAAAAACTAAAAATAAAATAAATCGAGACATTAAATATAATGAAAATATATTAATTTTTTTTTTTTGTCATTTTGCATTTCATCACTGTAAGATCTGTTGTCCTGTATGTACAGGGACATTTTCTTCCATTTTTTCCCCCAGTGTCTTACTTTTTTTCATTTTGTCTTTAAAGAAGTTTCAGTTAACAGGAAAGTCAAATACAGAATACAAGGGACTCTCGTTTACCCAACATCCTCCCCCTTTTTCCCCCTTCCCATATTAATAACCTTTTCATATGTAGATGATACATTTGTTACAACTGATGTACAGTTACATCAGTTACAACTTGTAACTAAGGTACAGTACTACTGTTTTTTTAATAGCCACCATGGTAATGGGTGTAAGATGGTATCTCATTGTAATTTTCATTTGCATTTCCCTAATAGCTAGCGATGTCGAACATTTTTCCATGTGCTTTTTAGCCATTTGTATTTCTTCCTTGGAGAAATGTCTTTTCAGGTTACTTGCCCATTTTTTTTTTTTTTTTAAAGATTTTATTTATTTATTCATTTATCCCCCCCCCTGCTGCCCGTGCTCGCTGGGTCAGCCAACCACGCCGCGCGGGCGGGCCCGCCCTCACCAGGAGGCCCCGGGAACTGAACCCGGGGCCTTCCATATGGTAAACGGGAGCCCCACCGATTGAGCCACAGCCGCCTCCCTGCCCATTTTTTTTAAAGGGTTGTCTTTTTATTTTCAAAGTGTAGGATTTCTTTATAAATGCAGGATATTAGGCTCCTATCAGATATATGGTTGCCAAATATTTTCTGCCATTGGGTAGGCTGCCTTTTTATTTTCTTGATAACATCTGTTGAGGTGCAGAAGTTTTAATTTTAAAACTCATTTATCTATTTTTTTCTTTTGCTGCTGGTGCTTTGGGTGTGAAGTTCATGAAACCATTTCCTATTACAAGGTCCTGTAGATGCTTCCCTACATTATCTTCCAAGGTCTTTATGGTTTTGGCTCTTATATTTAGGTCTTTGATCCATCTAGAGTTGATTTTTGTATAAGATGTGAGATGGTGTTCTTCTCTCATTCTTTTGGATATGGATATCCAGTTCTCCAAGCACCACTTGTTGAAGAGGCCATTCTCTCCCAACTGAGTGGGCTTGGTGGCCTTGTTGAATATCAGATGACTGTATATGCAAGGATTTATATTAGAACTCTCAATTCGGTTCCATTGGTCAGTATGTCTATCCTTGTGCCATTACCATGCAGTTTTGACCACTGTAGCTTTGTAGTATGTTTTAAACTCAGGTAGTATGATACCTCCAACTTCATTTTTCTTTTTCAATATGTCTTTGGCAACTCGGGGCCTCTTACCTTTCCAAATACATTTTGCAGTTAGTTTTTCGAATTCCTTAAAAAATACAGTACTGATTTTATTGGGATTGCATTAAATCTGTAGATTAGTTTGCATAGGATAGACACATCTTGATGATGTTTGGTCTTCCTATCCATGAACATGGAATATTCTTCGATTTATTTAAGTCTTCTTTGATTTCCTTTAACAATGTTGTGTAGTTTTCTGTATATTAGTCCTTTACATCTTTAATTAAATTTATGCCTAGGTATTTGATTCATTAAGTTATTATTGTAAATGGTATTTTTTTTCATGATTTCCTTCTCAGATTATTCGTTATTGGTATACAGGACTGCTACTGACTTTTGAGCATTGATCTTATAGCCTGCAATGTTACTGAACTGCTTTATAAGTTCTACAAGCTTTGTTGTAGATTTCTCAGGGTTTTCTATATATAGGATCATGTCCTCAGCAAATAATGAAATATTTATTTCTTCTTTTCCAAAGTGTATTCCTTTTATATGTTTTTCTTGCCTCAGTGCTCCAGCAAGTACTTCTAAGACAATTTTAAATAGGAGTGGTGATAGTGGTCATCCTTGTCTTGTTCCCAATCT
>JAKSZT010037598.1:30924-44802 GCA_026826555.1 Tolypeutes matacus
TGACTAAGTACAACTCCATCACACTGAGGAGTACAAATTCCCAAATAGGGCCCACTGGCAGGGTGCCAAGCTCCTGAGCTGTCAGCCCTGCCTATTGTGTCTGGAAGCCTCCAGATACCTCAGTTGCCCTATTAATTGAGGCAATATTTACTGAGGCAGTTAATGGGATCCTGCTGAGATGTTCATAAGCATAACTTCTGGGATGACCTCCTGATTCACTTTGAAGTATCTTAGCCATAAAAACTCATTTGTCTTTACACTTTCCCCCTTTTGATAAAAGTCTTTTTCCAGGTGCATTGCTAGTTAGTGCTTGGTAGTAATCCCTCTGTGCCAGGGAGGCTCACACCTGTGAGTCATGTCCCACATCATAGGGAAGGTAATGCATTTATATGCTGAGTTTGGCTTAGAGAGAGACCATGTTTAAGCAAGAAGGAAGCTCTCAGGAGGTAATTCTTAGGCAACCTATAATACCAGGCTAAGTTTCTATTTCAAAAGAAAAAGTTCATAAGTACAGCCATCAATATCAAGGGCCCAACAATAGTGCATCCTCCTTCACTAGTCACTGCCCCTGTACTCAGGGGATTCTTGCTGTCCCATTAGAGAATTTGGCAGAATTCCCCAGGATGGGAATTGGATATTTTGGTCATTGTGTGGATCTCCACCCACTGTGTGACAATGCCCCATGAACACATGAATGCATTCATATATCTTATAGGTGTGCCCCAGGTCAACTTCCTCCAAAGCATCCCCCATCACTGACACCCCGCACCAATGACCAACCCCTGCCACAGTTGTAACCCTTCTGAGAACCAAAACTTCTTCAAAAATGAAGCCAACACAATAACTGAATAAAATTAATAAGAAAATGGAAAAATAATGATAGTTTTAAACATAAGAAAGAAAATACAGAATTTTTTTAAAAACTAAAAATAAAATAGAGATATTAAATATAATGAAAAAATATTTAAAAATTTTTTTTGTCATTTTGCATTTCATCACTGTAAGATCTGTTGTCCTGTATGTACAGGGACATTTTCTTCCATTTTTTCCCCCAGTGTCTTACTTTTTTTCATTTTGTCTTTAAAGAAGTTTTAGTTAACAGGAAAGTCAAATACAGAATACAAGGGACTCTTGTTTACCCAACATCCTCCCCCTTTTTCCCCCTTCCCATATTAATAACCTTTTTATATGTAGATGATACATTTGTTACAACTGATGTACAGTTACATCAGTTACAACTTGTAACTGAGGTACAGTACTACTGTTTTTTTAATAGCCACCATGGTAATGGGTGTAAGATGGTATCTCATTGTAGTTTTCATTTGCATTTCCCTAATAGCTAGCGATGTCGAACATTTTTCCATGTGCTTTTAGCCATTTGTATTTCTTCCTTGGAGAAGTGTCTTTTCAGGTTACTTGCCTATTTTTTAAAAGGGTTGTCTTTTTATTTTAAAAGTGTAGGATTTCTTTATAAATGCAGGATATTAGGCTCCAATCAGATATATGGTTGCCAAATATTTTCTGCCATTGGGTAGGCTGCCTTTTTATTTTCTTTATAACATCTGTTGAGGTGCAGAAGTTTTAATTTTAAGGAAATCCCATTTATCTATTTTTTTCTTTTGCTGCTGGTGCTTTGGGTGTGAAGTTCATGAAACCATTTCCTATTACAAGGTCCTGTAGATGCTTCCCTACATTATCTTCCAAGGTCTTTATGGTTTTGGCTCTTATATTTAGGTCTTTGATCCATCTAGAGTTGATTTTTGTATAAGATGTGAGATGGTGTTCTTCTCTCATTCTTTTGGATATGGATATCCAGTTCTCCAAGCACCACTTGTTGAAGAGGCCATTCTCTCCCAACTGAGTGGGCTTGGTGGCCTTGTTGAATATCAGATGACTGTATATGCAAGGATTTATATTAGAACTCTCAATTCGGTTCCATTGGTCAGTATGTCTATCCTTGTGCCATTACCATGCAGTTTTGACCACTGTAGCTTTGTAGTATGTTTTAAACTCAGGTAGTATGATATCTCCAACTTCATTTTTCTTTTTCAATATGTCTTTGGCAACTCGGGGCCTCTTACCCTTCCAAATACATTTTGCAGTTAGTTTTTCCAATTCCTTAAAAAATACAGTACTGATTTTATTGGGATTGCATTAAATCTGTAGATTAGTTTGCATAGGATAGACACATCTTGATGATGTTTGGTCTTCCTATCCATGAACAGGGAATATTCTTCGATTTATTTAAGTCTTCTTTGATTTCCTTTAACAATGTTGTGTAGTTTTCTGTATATGAGTCCTTTACATCTTTAGTTAAATTTATGCCTAGGTATTTGATTCATTAAGTTATTATTGTAAATGGTATTTTTTTCATGATTTCCTTCTCAGATTATTCGTTATTGGTATACAGGACTGCTACTGACTTTTGAGCATTGATCTTATAGTCTGCAATGTTACTGAACTGCTTTATAAGTTCTACAAGCTTTGTTGTAGATTTCTCAGGGTTTTCTATATACAGGATCATGTCCTCAGCAAATAATGAAATATTTATTTCTTCTTTTCCAAATTGTATTCCTTTTATATGTTTTTCTTGCCTCAGTGCTCCAGCAAGTACTTCTAAGACAATGTTAAATAGGAGTGGTGATAGTGGTCATCCTTGTCTTGTTCCCAATCTCAGAGGGAGGCATTTAGGATTTCACCATTGAAGATAATGTTAGCTTTCGGTTTTTCATATATACCCTTTATCATGCCCAGAAAGTTTCCTTCTATTCCTATCTTTTGCAGTATTTTTCTCAGGAAAGGATGCTGTATTTTGTCAAATGCTTTTTCTGCATCTATAGAGATGATCATGTGATTTTTTTTCTGTCAATCTGTTTATGCAGTGTTTTACATTAATTGATTTTCTTATGTTGAACCATTCTTGCATACCTGGGATGAAACCCACTTGGTCATGGTGTATAATTATTTTGATACATTGTTGAATGCAATTAGCAAGTATTTTGTTGATGATTTTCAGCATCTAGGTTCACTAGAGAAATTGGTCTGTAATTTTCCTTTCTTGTGGTATCTTTGTTTGGCTTTGGTATTAGGGTAATGTTGGCATCATAGAATGAGATAGACAATATTCCTTCTACTTCTAATTTTTGGAAGAGTTTAAGCAGGATTGCTGTTAGCTCTTTCTGGAATATTTGGTGGAATTCACCTGTGAAGCCATTAGGAACTGAGCTCTTCTTAGTTAGAAGGTTTTTGATGAGTGAGTCTATCTCTTTACTTATTATTGGACTGCTGAGTTCAACAATTTCTTCTTTCGTCAATTTAGGCTCCTTATAAGTTTCTAGGAATTTGTCCATTTCCTCTAAAATATCATTCTTGTTGGCATATAATTTTTCAAAGTATCCCCTTATGATACTCTTTATATCTATGGGGTCAATAGTGATATCCCCTTCCTCATTCCTTATTTTGTGTATTTGCATATTCTCTCTCTTTTTCTTTGTTAGTCTGGCTAAGGGTTTGTCAATTTTATTGATCTTCTCATTGAACCAGTTTTTGGTTTTATTTTTTCAGTGCTTTCTTATTTTCTATTTCATTTAGTTCTGCTCTAATCTTTGTTATTTCCTTATTTCTACTCCCTTTGGGGTTAGTTTTTTGTTGTTTTTCCATTTCCTCCAGGTGTACAGTTAGGTCTTCAATTTTAGCTCTTTCTTTTTTAATATATGCATTTACTGCTATGAATTTCCCTCTCGGTACACCTTTGGCTGCATCACATAGGTTTTGATATGTAGTGCTGCCATTTTCACTCATTTCAAGGTAGTTACTGATACCTTTTGAGATTTCCTCCTTGACCCACTGTTTGACTAAGAGTGTGTTGTTTAACTTCCATATCTTTGTGCCCACTCTGGTTCTGTGGCCCTTAGTGATTTCCAATTTCATTACATTGTGGTCAGAGGAATTACTTTGTATAATCTCAATCTTTCTGAATTCATTGAGGTTTCTTCTGTGGCCTATCATGTGGTCTATCTGGGAGTATGATCCACGTGCACTCGAGAAGAATGTATCTCCCACTGTATTTGGGTGTAACGTTTTGTATATGTCTATTAGGTCCAGGTCCTTTAATGTATTATTCAGAGTCCTTGTTTCTCTACTGATTCTTTGTCTAGATATTCTGTCTCATGGTGATAATGGTGCATTAAAGTCCTCCACTATAATTGTAGAGGCATTTATGTCTCCATTTATGTGTATTTTGAGGCACCCTGATTAGGTGCATAAATGTTTATGGTTGTTCTTTCTTCTTGAAAGATTACCCCTTTTACTAATATATAGTGTCCATTTTTGTCTCTTACAATAGTTTTGCATTTAAAGTCTATTTTGTCCAATATTAGGATAGCTACTCCTGCCCTTTTTTGGTTATTTTTGGCTTGTAAAATTGTTTTCCAGCCATTAACTTTCAGCCTCCTTGAATCCCTGGGTCTAAGGTGGGATTCTTGTAGACAGCATATAGATGGATCACATTTCCTTATCCATTCTGCCAATCTGTGTCTCTTGACTGGTGAGTTTAATCCATTAACATTCAATGTTACTACTCTCAATAAATTTCTTACATCACCCATATTTTGTTTGGGTTTATGTATGTCATATGTTGTTTTTATTTCTCCTTTTGTCTTTTTAGTTGTTCTTACACTCCCCTCCAACTCTCTCTCTCTCCTTTTTTCCTTTCAACCTGTAGAACTTCCTTTAGTATAGTATTTCTTGAAGGACAGGTTTCTTATTGGCATACTATCTTAATTTCTGTTTATCTGTGAATATTTTGAACTCTCCACCATTTTTGACTGCCAGCTTTGCTGGACAGAGAATTCGTGGCTGGAAGTTTTTTTCTTTGTGTACCTTGACTATGCCATACCACTGTCTTTTTGCCTCCATGGTTTCAGATGAGAAATCAGCACTTAATCTTATTGTGCTTCCCTTGTATGTGGTGATTCTCTTTTCTCTTGCTGCCGTGAGTATTTTCTCTTTGTCTTGAGCATTGGACATTTTGATAATTATATGTCTTGCATTAGGCCTGTTGGGATTTATACTGTTTGGGGTGCACTGTGCTTCCTGGGCATGTACATCCATCTCCCTCAATAGGGTTGGGAAATTTTCAACCATTATTTCCTTCAATGTTCCTTCTGTTCCCTTTCCCTTCTCTTTTCCTTCTGGGATGCCTATGATGTGTATGTTTGTGTGTTTCGTGTTGTCAGTTAAAGCCCTAAGTCCCTGCTGGATTTTTTCTATCTTTTTGTCTATCTGTTCTACTATCTGTTTGATTTCAGATGTACTATCTTCTACATCACCAATTCTTTCTTTTGCCTGTTCAAATCTGCTTTTATGTGATTCCAGCATCTTTTTGATTTCTTGGATTGTGCCATTCATCACCATCATATCTGTTAATTTTTTATGTATGTTTACAATTTCTTCAGTATGTTCTCCCAGTGTCTTCTTAATATCCTTAATCTCTTCCTTCACTTCATTTGTTGGTCCATGATATTTATTTGGAAAGCATTGATTAATAGTTCCATGTTCTGCATCTCTTCCCAGTTTTTAGTTCATTCATTGGACTGGACCCTGTCTTCCTTTTTCTCAGTATGGATTGTAATTTTTTTGTTGGCCTCTGGTCATCATTTTATGTTGATGGGTTTATTCAGTTGATTAGCTTCTCTCTCTGCTCTAGAGTTTTATTTAGCTGGTGGTTCTGTGTGTGTGTTAAGTTTTCTCTTTGCACTTTGTTCTTCTTTTTCTATTTCCTTGCTTTTTTCTAAGTTCCCTTGAAGGAAAAAGAGTAGGGCCAGAAGTATCAAAAGAGGTAAGAAAGGAAAAAGGATAATAGTAATATTAATAAAACTTAGAACAGGAGCCAAGACTTAATAAAATGATTCTTTAACTCATGCAGGCAGCATAGAGTAATACGGGGGAAAAGTGGCATACCTACAATGGAATGGGAAACCAAATAGAGAAAAATATATAGAATGATTTAAAAGGCCAGAATGTTGAGGAGAGAGAGAAAGAGTAAAGAAAGGGTTGAAAGGAAAAAGTTAATATAATTAAAAAATAATAATAATAAAGGAAACAGAATAGACTAGATAGAAATTGAAACCCATGAAGTTGAGGACTAATGAATAAAGGTGGAATGTAAGAACCACAACAGAAAGCAGAAGATAGAATGATGGAGGAAGGAAAAGATATAGCGTTGGTAGACAAAATCAATATACACAGAAAATGGGAAATCAAGGAAGATGCATAGCAAAGAAGAAACAAGCTAGTAGCACCTAATTTAAAAAAAAAAAAGCGGGGGTGGAGGAAAGAGGAAAGAAGAGCAAGAAACAAACAAAGAAAGAAAAACCAAACACACACACGAGCAAGCCGTCAAACAAGGCTAAGGAAGAACAGCGTTCCTTTTTGGGCCTTTGTGGTGCCTCTCAGCCTGCCTGTGTTCATCTATCAATTACCCTGCAGGCTGTAGGTTTTGAGGCAGATTTTAGCAAGTAAACTGAGTTAAAAAAAATTTTTTAAGTGACCTTTTATTATTTTTGGAGAAATTAGGGACCCAATAGAAGGCCTCTTCTAGGCCAACCACTCTGCCGAGGGGACCCTAAATAGGCTAGCGGAAATGTATCAAACACTTCCCACTCCCTGACCCCCACTCCAGGGCAGCTGAAACTCTGATACACCGCAGCACGTAACTATAAAATTGGCTGACCCCGCCCTCTCTCGAGTCAAGTGTCCATATCCCAGGGTGGCTATGTAAATCAGGCTTCCTCAGAAGATTCACCTCTCCCTTCAGGCCGGTGCCACTTCAAGCCAACTGGTGTGCTCCCCAAAGCTGAAAGGGGATCCAGGCAACCAAACCCACAGAAAGGAAACCCCTCTCCACCCTCTGCCAGAACCCTCCCACTCTTGGAGAATGGTCTCACTCACCGGGTTGCCGGCGGGAGTCAGGGCTCGTCCTAGCCCTTTTCCCTGAATGTGAGGCTTAGCTGTCTGTGTCCACAATTTCCAGCTCAGGAAAAACTACAGTTTTATCTTGAGCAATCCACCTCGCTGTCCAGCTCCTTCCAGATCGATGTCCCAAAGGCTCTCGCTCCATGGGCTCCTAGAACAGCCTGCTTGGCAGGATCCTGACCCAATCACCCATCCTCTGTGAGAGAGGTGGTAAGTGCCCACCTAAACCGATGCTATCTTGCCTCCTTCTCTCTGTATTTCCATTTATTTAGCTCTTCTTTTATTTCTTTTAGCAATGTTTTGTAGTTTTCTGTGTACAAATCCTTTACATCCCTGGTTAAATTTATTTCTAGGTATTTAGATTCCTTTCATTACTATTGTAAATGGAATATTTTTCTTGATATCATTCTTAGATTGCTCATTACCAGTGTATAGAAACATTAGTGATTTTTGCACAATGATTTTGCACCGTCATTTTCAAAAAAGTTGTTTATTAGCTCTATTAACTTTGTTGAGGATTTTTCAGGTCTTAATACATATAGGATCATGTCATCTGCTAATAGTAATTTTTTTCCTTCTTAATTTCCTATTTACATTCCTTTTATTTCTTAATTCTTGCCTGAGTGCTATGGCTAGAATTTCCAGTACAATTTTGAATAAGAGTGGTGATAATGAGCATACTTGTATTGCTCCAGGCATAGAGGGAAATTTTTCATTCTTCACCATTGAGTATTATGTTAACTGTGGGTTTTTCATATATGCATTTTATCATGTTGATGCAGAGTCCCTAAATTCCTATTTTTCTAAAGGGTTTTTATCTAGAAAGATTACTATATTTTGTCATATGCCTTTTCTGCATCAATAGAGATGGTTATTTGGTTTTTCTCTTCCATTTGTTAATGTGGTATATTACATTTATTGTTTTTATGTTTAACCAGCATAACTGGGATAAAACACACTGGTCATGGTGCTTAAGTATTTTAGTGTGCTGTTGGATTTGAATTGCAAGTATATTGTTGAGGATTTTTGCACCTATATCCATAAGAAAAATTGGTCTGTAATTTTCTCATATTGTAGTATTTTTAGCTGGCTTTGGTATTAGTGTGATGTTGACTTCATAGAATAAGTAAGGTATTGTAGCCTTTTCTTCAATTTTTTGGAAGTGTCTGAGCAGGACTGGTATTAATTACTCTAGGAATGCTTGGTAGAAATCATCTGTGAATCCATCTGATCCTAGGCTTTTGTTTGGAGGTTTTTGATGACTGATTCAAAGTCTTTTCTTCTAATTGGTTTGGTGTGGTCTTCTATTCCTTCTAAATCAGTGTAGGTTATTCTTGTGCTTCTAGGAGTTTGTCCATTTCTACTAGTTTATCCAATTTGTTGGCATACAATTATTCATAGTATCCTCTTTTGATCTTTTTTTATTTCCATGGGGTCAGTAGTAATATCTCCCATCTCATTTCTGGATTTATTTGTATCTTCTTTCTTTTTTCTTTTTCAGTCTAGATAACAGTCTGTCAATATTATTGTTTCAAAGAACCAACATTTTGTTGTATTTATTCTCTCTATTGTTTTACTATGCTCAATTTCTTTTATTTCTACTCTAATCTTTTTCTATCTTTCCTTCTGTTCACTTTAGATTTACAGTTTTTTTTCCTAGTTCCTCCAGATGTGAATTTAGGTACTTGATTTTAGATCTTCTTTTTTTTTAATGTAAGTATTTAGGGCTATTGATTTCCTTCTCAGCACTGCCTTCACTGCATCCCATTAAGTTTTGATATATTGTGTTCAAATTTTTATTTATCTCAAAATACTTACTGATTTCCCCTGCACTTTCTTTGACCCACTGATTGTTTAAGAATATGTTATTTAAATATTATATATTGTGGATTTTCCAGTTCCCAACTTCATGTCATTATGGTCAGAGAAGATCTTTTGAATAATTTCAAATTTTTAAATTTACAAAGTCTTGTTTTGAGACTCAACATGTGGTCTATCCTGGAGAATGATCCCTGAACACTTGAGAAGAGTGTGCATCCTGATGTTTTAGGGTGCAATAATCTGTATATGCCTTCTAGGTCTCATTATCAACATTTTAAAGTAACTCTGCTTACTTACTGATCCTCTATGTGGTCTATCACTTGATGAGAGTGGTGTATTTAAGTCTACAACTATTATTGTAATGGTGTTCTTTTCTCCATATTTGCCAGTGTATGCGTCATGTTGGGTACAACATGGTTGTGTGTATATATATATATTTTTATTGTGATTTCTTCTTGGTGATTTGCCCCCTTTTATTAGTATATATTTTATTTTTTCATCTCTTTTAATAGTTTTTTATTAATCACCTATTTCATCCGATGTTTATATAGCTAACCCAGCACTTTTTTTGGTTACTCTTTGCATGAAAAATCTTTTTCCATCCTTTCACTGTGAACCTATTGATTTAATTGTGCCAAAAATGTATTTGATGTATACAACATATATTTGAATCATAAATTTTTATCCACTTTATCAAAGTTTTGGGAGTTTAATCCACTAACATTCAGTGTTATTACCGTTAAAAGCAAATACTTTCTTCATCTATTTTGTCATTTGGTTCTTATATTCTGTGCTGGTTTTATCTTTCATGGTGACCCCAGAAAATTATGTTCTTAAATTGGTCCATTATTGTGGCAATGGGACACTTTTATTGGACTGAATTCAGTTGGGGGACACTGATTGGATTACATCAATAGGCGTGACCCAGGGTGGGCCTTAATCATTTTAATGGAGTCCTATATAAATGAAGGAGAGGGTCAAAAAAGAGCCACCGTTTTATCCTCCCATGTGAGAGAGGACTCCTCATTTGCCTGCAGCTGCAGAAAGGCAGAGAAACCCCAGGAGGCTGAGAGAGAGGCTGGAGGCTGGAATCAGTGGATCAGATGGATCTGAAACAATGAGGAATGGTGGAGAGGAAAGAGACAAGCCACATGCCTGATCCCCCACAGGTGAGCTCAGGGAGAAAGTGAGCCTGTAGGTGAAGGTAGAAACTGCCTGCCATTCTGCGATGGAATGTGGCATAAGTTCAGGAATGCCACAGCCAAATGTTGGTGAGACAGCATCTCTGATGATTCCTTGATTTGGACATTTGCACAGCCTCAGAACTTTAAACTTTTAACCTAATGAATTCCCATTATAAAAGCCAACTCATTTCTGTTAGTTTTCATTGGTAGCCTTTAGCAAACTAAGACAATGTCATATCTTTTTTTTTTGTCTGTTATTTATTGCAACCTCTTTTTCTGTATAGTTGATCTTTCATGGTGTATCTGACTGATCCCTTTCTCATTTGTTTCTGTATATTTTTAAAAATTCTTTATTTTTTGTTAACCTGGACCTTATATTGCATAACCTACACCTATTACCTACTCATTTGAAAAGACACCAACTTAGTTTTGATAGCCTACGTGTTCTCTGCTCCCTTATCCCTGTTTAACCTTTCTATGTTGCTTTTCCCACATTACCACTTTATATTTTGCAAGACAATTATCAGGAAATATGCCTTTTCTTGTTAAACCGTATTCGGACTCTTAAAGGAATTAAACAGTGGTGTTGCATATTGAGGATACAGCACTACTGGCTTTTTCATTAACCCTTTTGACTACCCTTACTGTTCATCATTTCTTCACCACACTCCAAGCCACTCACTCTTTCCTGACTTGTCCTTTCAACTGGCAGAACTCTCATTAGTATGTCTTGTAGGGTAAGTCTTACACTGATAAATTCTCTCAGTTACTGTTTATCTATTTATTTTTAGTTATTTGAATATTTTAAACTCCCCCTCATTTTTGAAGGACCTTTTGCTGGATAAGAATTTTCAGTTGGCAGTTTTTCTCTTTCAGTACCTTAAAAAACATCATACCACTGCCTCCTCTTCTCCATGGTTTCTGATGACAAATCAACACTTAGTCTTAGTGAGGATCCCTCGTATGTGACAAATTTTATTTGTCTTGCTGCTTTCAGAATTCTGTTTATCTTTGGCATTTGATATTCTGATTGTATGTGTCTGAGAGTAGATCTAGTAGGATTTACCATGTTTGTAGTCCATTTCACTTCGTGGACATGTATATTTATCTTTCACAAGTGATGGGAAAATTTTAGCCATTATTTCTTCAAATATTCTTTCTATCATTTCCCCTCCACCATTCTTCTTGTCCTGGGATCCCCAGGATGTGTATGCTTGTGTGCTTCATTCTATCAAATCCCTGAGACACTGCTCAATTTTCACTGTTCTTTTCTCTATCTGTTTTTCTCACTATGATTTTGATTGATCTTTCTTTTAGTTCAATGATTCTTTAATATGCCCATTCAAATATGCTATTGTATACCTCTAATAAACATTTTATCTCTACTATTGTGCCTTTCATACCATAATTTCAGTTCATTTCTTTTTACATTTACAAATTCATCTCTGTGATCACACATTTTTCTTAATATCCTTTAAAGCAAACAACAACACAGTGATTCCTGGTGGTAAACCTAACAAACCAGTGTTATCTGGGTAAATGTAGTTTGCGCCCATGGAAGTAATGGCATGGTTTGTGCCAAATTCCTAAGTAACCTTCCTTCGAAGGTTACTGGATACCAAATTTAAATGATGCTGTACCCCTTAAGAAATGAAAGTTATTGAAAAGTAAATACAGTTGTGGAAAATTCTGCCCTTTGCCTTTTGTATGCCTTATTGCTTTTCTTCTCTCTCATGTCCTCCATTTGCTTATTTTTCTGTTTATTTGGTCTGTTGTAGTGAATTATTTTGAATCTATTCTTTTTTTCTGTGTATTATTATAAATATTTTGTGTTTATCATATGAGTTACCTTGAATAATCTAAATCTATACCACTCAAGGTTAGCTTAATAGCAACTTTTATTCAAAAGCATGCAAAAATCATGTTCCTAGAACCCTCCATCACTCCTCTTTTATCTATTTCTCATCACGAATTAGATCTTTATCCAATTTATGCAAAAAACAGATTTATCATTATTTTATGCATTTGTATTTTAAATTACAAATGGAAGCACACGAATAATGACATTTATATTTATCCATGCATTTATCTCTACTAGAGATCTTTATTTTTTCACATTGCTTCAAACTATTGTATAGTGTGATTTCCTTTCAATTTGAACGGTGCTCTTTAGTATTTCTTGTCACATATGTCTAGTGGTAACTAAAACTCTCAACTTCTGTTTCTCTGGGTTGTCTTATTATTTTGCCTCGTATTTTAAAGCATTGCTAGATATTAAATTATTAGTAGATCATTTTTTTCTTTTTAGAAAAATAATGTCATCTCATTCCCTTCTGTATTCCATGGTTTCTGGTGAGAAATTTGCTGTTATTCTTATTGCGGTTCAAATGTACATAATGAGTTGCTTCTGTCTGGCTGCTCTCAAGATTTGGTTTTGTCTTTGACAGCTATCAATTTGATTATAAATGGTCTTTCATGGATGTCCCAGGGTTTATCGTATTTGAAGTTTGTTAAAATGTTTGTACTCACTTATGTCTTTCATCAAATTTGGAAAGTTTTCAGCCATTATTTCTTCAAATATTCTTTCTCTTTCCTTTTTCTGGGACTCTCAAGATGCATTCATTGATTATTTGTTGCTTTCTCACAGGTCCCATAGATGTTGTTCATTTTTCTTCTTTTTTCTTTCTGTTCCTCACAGCGGATGATTTTAAACATCCTATCTTTGAGTGCACTGATTCTTCTACCTGTTTGTTTTCTAATGAATCTCCCATGAATTTTGTTATTCCAAGTAGTATACTTTTCAGCCACAGAATTTTTGTTTGGTCCTTTATAAAAACGTTATCTCTTTATTCAAATTCTAAATATATTTTTCATTTTCTTGATATATTTATTAATTTGTCCATGATCTTCTCTGGCTTATTTGTCACACTTGGTAGAGTTGGTTAATGTCTTTGATTATTACTTATAATATCTGTCTTCCTCAGTGATGGTTTCTGTTGTTTAATTTTGCTCAGTGGTATAGGCAAATTTTTTCCTAGTTATTCATATGCATTGTGTGCTTTTTGGTTTGGTTTAATCTGTACATTTGAAAAAAAATAATGTATTAAAGTAGGAACTCAGATTTGCACCCTCTCCTTGGGTTTGCAGGGTTTTTTTTAAATTTTTTTTTTTTAATTTACTTTTGATTGTTGAAGGCAGTAGTTGTCTATTTGTTTAGTGATTTTTCTAAGTTTTTTCTGCACAGACTGTAATCCTTGGTATGTGTGATCACTAAACTTGATGTTACTTTATCTTTTATTCAGCTGGTATTAGAGCAAGCATTTCTGTGAATGCTGGGACCTTAAAAATAGAAAAACACAGCTCCTAGCATTTGTCTGTTTGCCATGTGCTGAAGTTGTCCTGTAGTGATTAGTCAGCCTTGAAATGAGCCTAGAGCACACCCTGAGGAGAAAAAGCATTGCTTTCTCAGGTCTTTTCTGAGCATTTATTTTGCTCTGGGCATATGGGTGGTTTGCTATATTTCCCTGAATGACTGTAACCTTTGGGTGTCCATTTTCCCAAGGAAATTATCCATAGTATTTCCTCATGGGCTCCGGGTGCTCAGTTTTATATCTCAACCATAATCTCTTCCCCTGGGAAACAGTGATTTGATTGTTTCCTAAGAGTACTATTGTAACCATGCCTGCTACTTCTAAGTCTTTAGTGAGTTCTGGGATGAGGAAGACAATGATGAGCGTCCTCGGTCAGTCCTTCAGTTAGCCACTTGATGGGTTTGAACAAACATATACACACCCTGATTTGGAAATAAAGTCTGTTCTGCTTCCTACAGAATCAGGAACCCACATTTAAAGTTCTGACTTTATCTCACAGACAGTGGTTTTGAATTAGGAAAAGGGTG
>JAKSZT010037598.1:61953-71999 GCA_026826555.1 Tolypeutes matacus
CTTGATTTCATTTGTTTCTGCTCTGATCTTTACTATTTCTTTCCCTTGGCTTGGAAGAGATTAGTTTGCTTTTCTTTTTCTAGTTTGACTAAAACAATAAAATATTGTTTAATAATAGTGATTAAAACAATGAAATATTTAGGAATAAATTTAACCAAGGACACATATTCAGAAAACTACAAAACATTGCTAAAAGAAACTGAAGAAGACTTAAATAAATGGAAAGACATTCCATGCTCATGGATTGGAAGACAAACTATCATTAAGATGTCAATTCTACCCAAATTGATTTACACATTCAAAGTCATCCCAATAAAACTCCCAGCAGCCTTTGTTGCAGTTATCAAAAAGCAAATAACCAAATTTTATTTAGCAGGGCAAAGGCCACTGAATAGCTAAAAATGTCTTAAGAAAAGAATTCGGAGGACTCTCACTCCCTGACTTTAATGCATATTACTTAGCTACAGTGAGTGGCAAAACCAGCATGGTACAGGCATAAGGACAGACAGATTGACCAATGGAACTGAATCAAGAACTCGGAAATTAACCCTCACATCTACTGTCAAGTGATTTTTGACAAGGCTGTTAAAGCCCACCCAGCTGGGCCAGAACACTCCATTCAACAAATGGTGCTGGAAAAACTGGATAGCCATATCCAAAGAAAGGAGAAAGAAGATGCTTATCTCACACCTTATACAAAAATTAACTCAAAATCGATCAGGGACCAAAATATTTCTTTAAAAATCCATAAAACTCCTAGAAGAAAATGTAGGAAAACATCTTAAAGATCTTGTTGAACATAAAAAAATGTTCAACATTACTAACAGTTAATGAAATGCAAATCAAAACTACAATGAAATATCATTTCACACGTATCAGACCGGCTGCTATTCAAAAGTCTGAAATCTGTAATTGTTGGAGAGGATGTGGAGAAATAAGAATGCTTATTCACTGTTGATGGGAATGTAGAATGGTACAGCCACTGTGGAGGACAGTTTGGCAGTTGCTAAGAAAGTTGAATATAGACTTGCCATGAGACCCAGAAATACTATTACTAGGCATATACACAGAAGAACTGAGAGCAGTTACACGTATATACATCTGAACACTTATGTTGATAGCAGCATTATTCACAATTGCCAAAAGTTGGAAAAAAATCCAAGTGTCTATCAACTGATGAATGGATAAACAAATTGTGGATAATATAGATGATGGAATATTATGCATCAGTAAGAAGAAATGAGGTCATGAAGCATATGACAACATGGATGAACATGGAGGACATTATGTTGAGTGAAGCAAGCCAGTCACAAAAGGATAAATACTATATGATTGTCCTATGATGAACTAAATATATTATGTGAAATGTGAATATGGGTAAAACTGCATAAATGACTGTTTTTCTTTGAAGCTGAAAAAATGTAGGTTAATATTACAAAATGTTAATATCAGACTAAAAAAAAAACAAAAAACTTTATACTAAATGAGGGAGACCAGACAGTGTACTACATATTATATGATTCCATTTATATAAAATGTAAATTTAAATCAATTTATAAATATGAAATTAGATTAGTGGTTATGTAAGGCTAAGAAAGGACTGCTAAGGGGTGTGGAGTCTTTCTTTTTGGATTAATGAAATTGTTCTAAAAATACTGAGATGATGAATGTACAACATTGTGATTATACTAAAAGCCAATGATTATACACTTTGGATAGATCATATGGCATATATAGAGATCTCAAAAAAATTGCTTAATAAGCAATTAAATAATTGTGCAAGAATAGCCAGAAATAGCAGCTATGTACAGCAGGGAAACAGAAAGATTGAGAGGTCGGGAACTTTCTTATTTATCTGTTTTTGGTTTATTATTTTTGAAATAATGAAAATGCCTTACTGATTGAAGTGATAAACACACAATTATGTGATTATATCAAATACCACTGATTGTACACTTTGGATAAATTGCATGCTTTATTAATATTTATCAATAAAATTGATTTGTTTTAAAAATAAGTACTTTGGGAACTTTGCTTCCCTAAGTCCTTGAGTTGCACTGACTTCTTGGATTCTCAGCTTCCCAAAGGAGCCCTACTTGCATTAGAGATCTGACTTCTGGTTGTTACCCATGATGATTAATTTAGGTGTATACTCAGGAGGCACAAATCTGAGGATGACCTACATGGTAATTATTAGATATCAAGTCCCAAGACCTTTGTTCAAATACTTCATCAACAGAATTTCTGTGGCGTTCCAAAACTTTAAAACACCATCTCATTATTCCAGCCATTAAATATTTATGGTTTCCCTCACTATTATGAATCCATCCTGTTTAGTGTTTTCATTATGCCAGGGGAAGACGGGGAGGGATGACTCTATGCTCTGATTGCAAGTTGTTTACATGACTGGAACTGAGATACACAGTCATATGAGAAAAATCTTATGTGTCCCATAAGAAGATAACATTTGTCAGTGACTCATGCAAGTTTATTTAGAAAATCAAAATATACTTTCAGATATTTTAAATTAAGTGTCCATTGGAACATATAGAACTCAATGATACCTGAACTATGAGGATAGTGAGGCTAGACTGTTTCAGATTGTTCATTCACCAGGTTTCAGTCTCCATAAGGCAGAATCAGTGAAAAGATATTTTTATTAGATCATTGAAATATTTTCACACTGGTGGAAAATAAATCTCATTGCTCAAGTTCTGCTAAAAATATATTAGCAAAGTAATTTTCATGTGAAGTATAGACTAACAATAGGAAAAATAAACAAAAATTTACCCTTTATAGCAGTTATGAGGTTTGAATCAGTTTCAAGAAGCTTATCTTTCAGTTTTATATTTTATTTAGATATTTACATTACTGTTCTAAATACACAAATGTTAATCTCAAATGTCTCTTGCTTCCATACATAATTATTACATTTCCCTTCTAGGAAATCAAAAAACTGGAATTAAAGCAAATTCTAATTATTAATGGTATTCCAAAACACCATTAATAGGAATTGTTTTTAGTTACACCATGCTTACTTGCTTTATAAGCTGTGCCTCCACTAGGGAAAGCAGAAGGTTTATGTTGACACAGGAACACTGTCAATCACAAAGATGGCTAGAAGAATAAGTCTCAAAATAGTATACAAATATAACTGAATTATTTAAATCATCTTTTTCAGTTTCTCTTTAGACATTGTGTTATTCACCCCATTTTAATCACCTCTAATTGATAAAATGATTTGTTACTACTATTTTTTTTTTCTTTTTTAAGGATTTATTTATTTACTTTTATCCATTTTTACACCCCTTCCCCCTCCCCCCCGTTTTTGCTGTTTCTATGTCCATTCGCTGGGCAACTCTGTGTCCATTTTCTGCCCTCTCTTCTCATCCTTCTCCTCCTGTCTTCACTGGGATTCAATCCTTGGAATCTCTGATGTAGGAGAGAGGCATCCTGCCCGCGCAACCTTAGTTGCTGGTTTTTCAGTGCGTCTCATCTTGCCTCTCCCTTGTGTCACTCTCCTATTATGTCATCACCTTGCTGTGTGGCTCGCGGGAACTGGTGGTGCGCCCGCGCACAGGGCCTGGCGGCCCACGCACCTTCTATATATTTTTTAAATTTTTACCAGGAGGTCCCGGGGATCGAACCCAGGTCCCTCCATATGGGAGATGGACGCCAACCAGATATAGCCCCCTGCTATATCTCTTAAGGTTGACCAGAGATACCTAGAGTTATAGTCTTTTCCCATACAGGATGGACATATAATAAATCAGGCTTAGTTTATCACCAGCAGTCTAAAAACCAGACCTAGGGAGGAAAACGAGGTCTGGGGACACATGCATGGTTTCTAATATAGTGAATGTTTAGCCCACCCTGATTATCAACTACTATTTTATATGAAGTCTTTATTTATCCTTCTACATTTTTTTACTCTACTCATGATTTCTTCTGCAGTGTTTTTAATCTTCACCCTTCAAGTAAAATCTAGCTTTTATTCTAATTCCCTTGCTTTAGCTGTTATTCTCTGGGGTAAACTTTATACTCTGTTGGTATGTTCTAATGTGGGTACAATAGCTGTTAAATATAGAAAAAATTCCATATTAGACTGAAAAGCATTGCAACCACTTAAAATGTTGCTTAAGTTCCTGACTCTGCACCACCACCAGCATCTGGACTACATTATCCAGAGTATTTGCTCCATGCTGCTTTCATCGTCCATTCTCATTGTCAGGGTCCTTGCCAGTCAATCCTCCAGATGTTCTGCCTCCTGACACAAATGTTGACTCACACAAAAACAACAGTAGGCTTTGCTGAGTGGATATTGAGTGTTACCAACCCATATCTTTGTGGTGGCCAATCCATCAAGCCATCAGACAACCATTGCTGCTCCTGGGTTCTGATTATTGCCCATGGAGATATCCTCTAGACAGAGGTATTCTCAGGCCTGAACCCCAGAAGAGTAGATGACAATCTTACAGGGGAGTAAACAAAAAGCTTGACAAATATATCATGCAATTTTGTCAATAATGCAGTTGTCTATGGTCTCCCAGATTAATCTTTATGGACCACTTGTAAGAAATACAACCTCCACAGAACATGGGCTCTGAGAGAGAGATTTAGACATCTAGAGTAGAGATGCATACATTGATGGACTTGCTCCAGGTAGGAACTGACTGGGTGCATGGAATCTGCTGACATATGTGACACTGCTAGTGAAAAGAAAGGCTAGGGATAGAAATGACCGTTAACCATGACTTGGGGCAAGGGATGCATATGCTTGTTTTAACTGAGAACGTAGGATTAGTTTCTACTTAATGAGGGAAGTTCATTAAAAGCCAACAGTTTGGGGACTGACAAGAGTAAGATGTTGAGGATGAAGCTCCAAAATCCTGTTCTCCCAAATAAACTTTGAAAAAACAAGCTTAAAGTGTCAGAACCAAATTTCTCAGAACTCCAGAAAACAGTGTAAAGTTTTTATCAACCAAGAAAAAGCTAAATCAAGAAAAATGCAATGTGAAAAGAGTAGGGAGCTCATTTTGGCAGCCCATATACTAAAATTAGAATGATACAGAGAAAATTATCATGATCCACGCTCAAGGATGATACCCAAATTTGTGAAGTGTTTCATATTTTCAGTCCTGACAGCAGCAAGGGAAAAGAGATCTATCACGTACAACAGAAACTCATAAGATTAAGTGCTGATTTCTCATTTGAAACTTTTGAAGTGAGAAGGGAGTGGTATGACATATTTAAGGTACAAAAAGAAAAAATGTCAGCTAAGAATTCTGTATCCAGAAAAAATGTCCCTCAAAAATGCAGAAGACATTAAACTGAAACACAGATAAATGGAAATTGAGAGAATTCATCAAAAGGAGACCTGGCCTATAGAAAATACTAAAGGAAGTACTAGAGCCTGAAAGGAAAAAAATGGGAGAGCAAGGTTTTGGGGAGAGTTTAGACACGAAGATTAGTACTAATGGTAACTAAAAGAGTACAAAGAGAAACAAAAATAAGATATGACATAAAAAAGCCTGAAGATAATATGAATGGAGTAACTACTGCCTTTACAGTAATAATATTGAACATTAATATATTAAAATCCCCCATTTAGAGATAAAAATAGGCAAAATGGACAAAAAATATGATCCTACTACATGCTGTCTACAAGAGACTCACCACAGACCCAAGAGCACAAATAAGTTATAAGTGAAAGATTGGAAGATGATATTCCACGCAAACTATAATCACAAAAGAACAGGAGTAGCTATACTACTATCAGACTAAACAGACTTTACATGCAATTTTAAGATAATATATAGTCCTTTATACCTTAAAATTGCATGTAAAATCTGTTTATATATATATATGGAGCAATCTACCAAGAAGAAAGATCACAAATAATCGTGCACCTAACCGGAGTGCCTGAAAATACATGAGGCAAAAACTGACAAAACTGAGGGGAGATGTTGATGTCTGTAAGATCATAGTGGGGGACTTCAGTACACATTCTCAGCAATAGATAGAACTAAAGGGAGGATCAATTAAAAAAAAAAAAGACCTTTAATATATGTTAGGGGAACTAGACCTAACTGACATAGAACACTGTGTACCCCAAACAGCAGGATAGACATTCTTCTTGAGTGCTCAGGGATCATTCTCCAGGATAGACCACATGTTAAGTCATAGAACAAAACTCAAAAAAAAATTTTTTTAATTAAAGGACAGAAAGCACTGTCTCAACTCGAGAATAAAGCTGGAAATTCATAATGGTTAAAGAACTGGGAAATCCACAAAATACTTGGAGCTAAGCACTTTCTTATACACTCAGTGGCTCAAGGGTCAAAGGGGAAACTGGAAAAGAAATCAATAAATATCTTGGGAGTGATGAAAATGAGAATACAACATATCAAAACTTAAGGGATATAGCAAATGTAGGGCTGAGAAGAAACTTTACAGTCCTAAATATCTACATTAAAAAATAAGATATAGCTAAAACCAAAGATGTAACAGCACATCTGGAATCCCAATGCAAGCAAAAGGAAAGAAATAACAATGATTGGAGCAGAATTAAATGATAATAAAAAATAAAAGAAAGCATTAACAAAACCAAAAGCTGTTTTTGAGAATATTAATAAATTGAAAAACCCTTAATTAGACTAACAAAGAAATAGAGAAGATACAAATATTTAAATCAGAAATGAGAGAAGGAACATCACCACTGACCCCACAGAAATTTAAAAAAAGATCATAATTGTATGAAAAACTGAATGCCTGCAAGTTCGACAAATTAGATGAAAACGATGAATTTCTAGAAACACATGAACAACATACATCATCAAAAGAAGAAATAGAATCAACAGACAAATGACAAAAGAACTAAAACCAATGCTGCTTAAAGTTGACCAAAAAAATTGAAGAGGAGGGAAGATCTCCTAACTCATTCTATGAAACAAACATCACCCTAATACCAAAGCCAGATAAAGATGCTAAAAGAGAATTACAGTCCAATCTCTCTAATGAACTTAGATGGAAAAATCATCAACAAAATACTTGCGATTTGAATTCAACAACACATTAAACAAGTTATACACTATGAGCAAATGGGTTTTATCCCAAGTATGCAAGGATGGCTCACCATAAGAAAATTAATTAATATACCACATTAACAAGTCAAATGAGAAGCATTATATGATCATTTCTATTGATGCAGAAAAGGCACTTGACAAAATCTAGTATTCTTTTTTTGATAAAAACATGTTAGAAGATAGGAATAGAAGGAAAGTTCCTCACCATGATAAAGGGCATATATGAAAATCCCACAGCTAGTATCCTACTCAAGGTTGAAAGCCTTAAAGTTTTCCCTCTATCACCCAGACTAAGACACAGATGCCCACTGTCATCGCTCTTATTTAACATTCTGTTAGAAGTTCTTGCTCTTGCAGTTAAGAAAGAAAAATAAATAAAAAGCATCCAAATTAGAAAGGACTAAAACCCTCATTCTTTGCAGAGGACATGATCCTATATAGAGAAAGTCTAGCATTATCTATAATAAAGTTATTTGGACTCATAAACAAGTTCAGCAAAGTGGGGGGAAATAAGTTTTAATCTTATTTTTTAATCACTACAAAAATCAGTCGTGATTCCATACACTAGTAATGAGTAATCTGAGGAGGAAATAATGAAAAAAATCCATTTATAATAGCAACTTAAAAATCAAATATCTAGGAATAAATTCAACCCAGGATATAAAGGACTTAAACACTGTACACAGAAAACTAAAATCCATTGCTAAAAGAAATCAAAGAAATTCTTAATAAGTTGAAGTGCATTTCGTGTTCATGTATTGAAACACTAAATATCATTAATTCTTTCTGAATTTATTTACAGATTCAATGCAATCCTAATCAAAATTCCAACAACCTACTCTAAAGAAGTGGAAATGCAAGTTATCAAATTTCTTTGAAAGGGTAATTGACCCCCCAAATCAGAAACATCTTGAAAAAGAAAAACAAAGTTGGAGGACTCTGACTTCCTGACTTTAATGCATATCACAAAGCTAAAGTGGCAAAACAGCAATGCACTTGTAAAAGGATAGATATATTTACAAATGGAATTCAATTTAGAGTTCAGAAATTGACCCTCACATCTATAGACAACTGAATATTGACAAGGCTGTCAAGTTCATTCAACAGGGACAGAACAGTGCATTAACAAATGGTGATGGGATAAGTGGATATCCATATCAAAGAGATTGAAAGGGGATCCTTACCTAACACTATATACAAAAATGAACTTAAGATGGATCAAACACATACATATAAGAACAATCCAACAAATTCCTAGAAGAAAATATAGGGAAGCATCTACAAGATCTGGTAGGCAATGTTTTCATAGATTTTACACCCAAAGTGCAAGAAACAAAAGAAAATATAAATGAGACCTCCTCAAAATTAAAAAACAAAACAAAACTGTGCTTTAAAGATTTCCTCAATAAAGTGAAAATATTTGGAAACCATATAACCAATAAAGATCTAATATCCAGCATATATAAAGAAATCCTACAAGTAAACCATAAAAGGCCAAACAACAAAATTCAAAAATTGGCAGGGGCCTTGAATATACATTCCTCCAAAGAGGAAATATAAATTGTTAAAAAGCACATGAAAAGATGCTCAACATTACTATTTGGGAAGTGCAAATCAAAATGACATTGAGATATCATTCATACCTACTATACTAGCCACTATTTTAAAAACCAGAAAACGACTAGTGTTGGAGAAGATGTGGAGAATTAAGAACATTCATTCACTGTTGGTGGGAATGTAGAATGGTGCAACCACTGTAAAGGAGAGTTTGGCAGTTCCTCAGGAAACTAAGTATAGGATTCACATATGATCCATCAAACCCACTACTAGGTATATACCCAAAAGAACTGAAAGCAGGGTCTCCAACAGATATTTGCACATTGATGTTCATAGCAGTATCATTCACAATTGCCAAAAGATGGAAGCAATCCAGATGTCCATCAACCTATGAATGGATAAGCAAATTGTAGTATATATATCAATACATACAATGGGATATTGTTCCGCCATTAAGAAGATTAATGTCCTGATGCATGTAACAGCATATATTAACCTTGAGTACAATATCTTCAGTGAAATAAGTCAGACATAGAAGTAGAACTATTGTATGATCTCATTTCTATTAAGTAATTTTAATAAGCAAACTGTTATATAAATTGTATTTAGAGTATAGTTTACCAGGAGATAGACTGGATTTAAAGAATCCAGTTAAAGTTGGTCCTTAACTTGCATAGAAATTCTATTTGAACAGATGTTAAGGTCTGGAAGTGGTGTGGTGATGGTAGCACATTATTGTGAGTATAATCAATAGCAAGAGCTGTATAGGTGAGTATGGTTAAATGGAGAAACTTTAGGATGTCTATATTACTACAATAATTATTAAAAGATCAGTACAGTGAACACTATTGTAGATGATGGACTATAGTTGATAGTACAAGTATAAGATTGTTCTTCCATGAATTGTAACAAATCTATGCTATTAATACAAAGTGTTAGTAATAGGTTTAAAAATAGTACTTTTTTTTTAAAGTGCTATCATCTATTGTCATAAATGTTCCACACCAATTCCAGGTGTTGGTGTTGGGGTAGTATATAGTAATTCTACAGTTTATGCATGATTATTTTCTATACCCAGAACTTCTCTAAAAAACTAATAAAAATCAAACAAGTTAATAATTATACCTAAATGAAAATGAAAACATTACATAAAAAGCCCTCTGTTACAAAGCTAAATGAAGCTCCTAAGAAAATATATATCCACTTATATTTGGAAAAATAAACTTTTCAAAAGAAGACAAGATGAACACCAATAAATTAAACTAAATTTTCAATTTATTTAATATAGGTTAAAATAGTATAAAATAATATCTGTGGAAGAGAATATTAATGAGAAAATATCAGTGAATTAAAATGAAAATATATAACAGGATTAAAAATTAGAACAATTGGACACTATTAATA
>JAKSZT010037599.1:2576-18622 GCA_026826555.1 Tolypeutes matacus
CCTCAGCCCTGCCACTAGACCGGCAGGTCTGAAATTTCTAAAACATGGGTGTCAGGACAGATCAAAGTTTTGTGGGCACTGAAACCTTAATGTTTGGGAGGTTCAACTCAATGAACCACAGGTAAGACATGCCTGCAGCCACATTTGCAATGGGCCCCATATCTTAATCTTCAGGTCTTCCCTTCATGGTCAAGGCCACCTTCTACTACAGTTACAGTCAAACATCACCCACAGCCTGTGGGACCTGTTTCAGCACATCCATGCTCACGCTAGCCACCAGTCAGGTATGCTCTTCCCAACATGACTGTCTCACCACCTGAACAATTCCCAGTGACTCACTTTGCTGTCCACTCCTCCAGGAAGTCTGCCTTGATTTGTCCCTCTGGGGTGGGTGCCTTTTCATATTCCCATAACACCTCCTCATCATCTCTGGTTCAGCACTTGCCATGTTGGTAGCCCCAACTCTATTGCTCCCCAGCTGTCAGTTCCAAGATGACTTGGACAGTCCCTGACACCCTCTCCCATGGTGCCAGACATCCAGAGGAGAGGCCAGAGAGGCTCTGGGCACCTGGAACAGACCTGATTACTTCTTTTCAGATTTGTGAACTGAGAATAGTCACTGAAGCTAGCCAATTTCTTCCAAGACACAGTGGGAATTATTCTAGCATCTACTACTTGGGTACATCATCAAGTCTATTTAGGATGAATACTGTAAACCCTATAGGCTTATTTCACATGTACCTAACACATAAATTTAGACAGAATAATTACAAGAAAGGGATGGATGTAGTATTGAATACAATGCTACAAGTCCCAGGTGTCTGGATCCCTGAACCAAGGCCTATCATTTCAAGGTTTTCTTAGTGCTGGGACCAGTCATGTGTACCTTGAATCTTGGGGATCCCTATGCCCATCAGCTTGGCATATATCCCATCCCCATGTATGAGTCCAATGGTATGTTGTAAGAAGAGTGGGTCCCACTGTCCCAGAGCAAAACTGCCTCCAGCCACTTCCTCAGTTCCCCCTGCTCATCATCCTGGTTTCCCCTCTTTCTCTGGCAACTTGAGGGTTCAGGATTAACACTGGTACACATGATGCCACCCCCAACATGTGCCCTCCCAACCTACCATCCAGGAACTGGGAGGTGAAAAGGAAGAACATACTGGATCCCCACCCCTGATGGCCTGCTCCTGCCCAGGGTGGTCTCACTGCTCATGCCTCCCACACACTGGCAGGGGGATGGGATGTGGGGTTGTCCAGGAAGGATCACAATGGTGGCATGTGCTGAATTTGTAAGCCCTGGGCCAACCTGTGTTACCTTTGGGTACCTCCTGGCTGGTGACCAGATTCTTCGTGGCTGAGGGCTGAATTTACATCAAAAGTGATTGAAAAGGGGACTAATTCTTAGTTTTCTTGAGGCTGGAACCTCTAGTACTAGGAATGCAGCAGGAGAATATGTTGCTATCTTGAGTGTCTCCTGCCAAGTGAACTTGGTAAGGGGCTGTTGTGGAATCTGGGTGCCTGGTTACCAGGGTTCTAAGCTCTCTTGGGTTCTCTCACCAAGGAAGTGAGGTCACTTCCTTAGGTCCCCTTACCTGGGCCCCTTCAACAGATAAGAACTTCATGAAAAAGACCCTCTGCATTACTGACTGCCCTCCTCACCTAGATCATCCTGTTAACTGGACACAGTTCTGCCAACACACCCTTCCCTACAGTTCGCTGGGAAGGTCTGGGTTCAAGCCCTGGCTAGGAGGAGACCCAGCTAGTTTCAGGGTGGGGATCCTTGCTGTGCCCTTCCCTCCAGGTGCCAACATGCCTGGAAAGCATCCATTCAATGTTCCCACTTCTGGAGCCTTTAGAGTCATGAGCAGTTACAATCCTGGGGGGTCAATCACAGCCAGTCAGAGTAAGAGCCTTGAGCAGCCTAACTCAGGGTGGATTTGGGAGGTGGGGAGTAAACTTCATGGTTTACCAAAAGTTGGTCTGGGAAGGTGATGGGTAAGGTGTTTTGGATCCTTGGAAGTTGGGAGGAGAATTTAGGGAGAAGCAGTTAACAATCTCAGACTGTCCCGGGGTGAGGGTGGCTAGGTGGTCCTAAGAGTCTGAGGCTGAAGAATTTTCAAGGTGCCATCCAGGGTACTGTCCTGTCTCTGGGTACATTCCTTACCCAATTGATTTTGGTGGATTAAGTGATGTAGGAGTATGTGGATGTGAGTGAGCCTGGGGCCTGCATCAGGGTAGTGAGGCATCCCTGCTGTTTGGGAGGACTGTCTCCTCCCTGAGACCTGAGCTCTCAGAAGTGGTCACACTGAGTCTCATGAGAGCTTCATAGCTTTCCTTGGAGCAGGGGTGCCAAGAACATCTTAAAGACCTGTAAACTAAGGCTGGTTCAAGGGGTCATCTCTTCATCTGTCATCAGAGGGTGGGACTGGAGGTTCTGCTTTTCTCTGATCCTGGTCCCTTCTCCTGAATCCCAAAAGCCTGCCTGGGTGTATCACAGGTCTGGCCTGTGCAGCCCTTGGTGGACCCTGCAGTAGTGCAGCATGACTGAGGCTGGGGTGGGAGTGGAGATGGTAATGGCTGGGGTCCCCATTATAATGGATGCAAACTGTCTGCCTTTCAAGGGAGGATGATAAGTTTTGACAAAACAAGGAAGGTGAACAACTGTGGCATTCATTATGGGGGTGGGGCTAAGGTGGGGTGGAGGTGAAAATCAGAGACCTTCCTGGGCAGAACACCACATCGCTACATGCATGTGGCTTCATCTTAAGTTTATGGGGAGTGTTTGATGACAAGAGACAATGCTGACACCTCCCTCTGTACAGTGGGGGTTGTATGT
Organism: Tolypeutes matacus; assembly: GCA_026826555.1. Classification (NCBI taxonomy): domain Eukaryota; kingdom Metazoa; phylum Chordata; class Mammalia; order Cingulata; family Chlamyphoridae; genus Tolypeutes; species Tolypeutes matacus. Next base: position 5,416 of record JAKSZT010037599.1, read on the forward strand.
AGAATGAAGGACAACTTCCTGGAGGACAAGCTGTTTGAAATCAGCCCTGAGAGCAGGAAGAACCTGGAATCATTACAAGATCATGTAGAACACTTCCATTGCCCACTAAATACCCCCTGTTCCATCTATTCTATTCCTCCCTCCCTCTCCCCTTGGGACCCATGGCAACCCCCTGGCTTTACTCCTTGGATGACAAGATTCATAGTTACTTAAACAGCATTGAGGTCTTGACACACTGGTTAATCTTTGCCTATTAGGTAACACCCATGCTCCTGAGAGACTCCCGCCTCTCTGTTTGTGTACAAATCGGTCCTCCCAAGGATGGGAGTCCAATTCCTTCCCACTCATCATGTGGATCTCCACCCACTAATACAACACATTATGACAAAATGATCACTCACACACTCCCTAGAAGCCTGCTCCAGGTGCACCCTGTCCCAAATGCCCCCCCATCCAACACCCTAAACCAGTAACCTTTCCTTGTCATATTGCCATAAAAGCATTCCCAATTTTGTACTTTGAACAACATACCCACAAATCCCAAGTGTTCACCTGGTCCCTCTCCCAACCCTTCCCCCAATTCCCTGTACCTTCCATCCCACACTCTCCAATATACCCACCTGTCAAAGTTGCACCATCCAACCCAATAACATCACTACCCTCCTGTCATATCCCTTCAGTGAGTAACTACACACTTTCATCTTATCATAGATTATGCTTCCCTATATTATCTTCCAAGTCTTGGTTCATTAGAGAGATTGGTCTGTAATTTTCCTTTCTTGTGACATCTTTGGCTTTTGTATTAGAGTCATATTGGCATCATACAATGAGCTAGGCAATGTTCCTTCTGCTTCTGCTTTTTTTATAAGACTTCAAGCAAGATTGGTGTTAGTTCTTTCCATAATGTTGCAGAGAATTCCCTTGTAAATTTGTCTGGTCCTGAGCTCTTCTTAGTTGGGAGGTTTTTGATGACTGAGTGTATCTCTTTACTTGTAATTGTCGTGTTGAGTTCATCAATTTCTTCTTTTATCAATGTAGGCTGCTTGTAAATTTCTAGGAATTTGTCCATTTCCTCTAAATAATCCTTGTTGGCATAAAATTTTTCAAAGTATCCTCTTATGATACTCTTTATTTCTGTGGAGTCAGTTGTGATATCCCTTTCCTCTTTTCTTATTTTGTGTATTTGCATCTTCTCTCTTTTTTTCTTTGTTAGTCTGGCTAAGAGTTTGTCACTTTTATTGATCTTCTTGAAGAAACAGCTTTTGGTTTTGTTTATTTTTTCTACCACTTTCTTATTTTCTATTTCATTTAGTTCTGCTCTAATCTTTATTTCCTTCTTTCTACTTCTTTTGTGGTTACCTTACTGTTCTATTTCTAATTCCTCCAAGTGTTCATTTAGATCTTCGATTTTAGCTCTTTCTTCTTTTTTGATATATAAATTTATGGAAATAAATTTCCCTCTCATTTGTTTTGATATGTTGTGCTGTCATTTTCATTCCTTTCAAGATTTTTACTGATTTCTTTTGAGATTTCCTCCTTGACCCACTGTTTGTCTAAGAGTGTGTTGTTTAACTTTCATATTTTTGTGCCTATTCTTGTTCTTTGGTCCTTACTCATTTCCAATTTCATTACATTGTGGTCAGAGAAATTAATTTGTATAATCTCAATGTTTCTGAATTCATTGAGATTTTTCTCTGTGGCCTAGCATGTGGTCTGTCTTGAAGTATGATCTGTGTACACTTGAGAAAAATGTATATCCTGCTGTATTGGGGTGTAGTGTTCTGCATATGAATATTAGGTACAGATCCTCTAATGTATTAATAAGTCTTTGTTTCTTCACAGATTCTCTGTCAAGATGTTCTGTCTAATGGTGATAGTGGTATATTAAAGTCCCCAACTATAATTGCAGAGGCATCTAGTTCTCCACTTAGTTTTTCCAGTGTTTGTGTAATGTATTTTGAGGTACCCTGGTTAGGTGCATAAATGTTTATGCTTATTCCTTCTTCTTGAAAGATTATCACTTTCACTAATATACAGTGCTTGTCTTTGTCTCTTACAATAATTTTGCATTTAAAAGTCTATTTTGTGCTGCTCTTTTTTGGTTATTGTTTGCTTGTAAGATTGTTTTCCTGCCATTCACTTGCAGCCTCCTTGAATCCCTGGGTCTAAGGTGGGTGACTTGTAAACAACATATAAGTGGGTCATATTTCCTTATATATTCTGCCAATCTGTGTCTCTTGATTGGTGATTTTAATCCACTAACATTCAGTTTTATAACTCTCAAGGAATTGCTTACATTAGCCATATTTTCTTTGTGTTTATTTATGTCATATATTGTTTTTATTTCTCTTTTTGTCTTTATAGTTGTTCTTATACTCTCCTCCAATTCTCTCTCTCTCCAATTTTTTTTCCTTTCAACCTGCAGAACTCCCTTTAGTATTTCTTGAAGGGCAGGTTTCTTATTCTCATACTATCCTAATTTCTGTTTATCTTTGAATACTTTGAATTCTTCATTTTTGAATGCCAGATTTTCTGGATAGAGAATTCTTGGCTGGAAGTTTTTCTTTTAGTACCTTAACTATGTCATAGCACTACCTTCTTGCCTCTATGGTTTCAGATGAGAAATTATCATTTAATCTTATTGAGCTTCCCTTGTATGTGATGGTTCTCTTTTCTCTTGCTGCCTTCCATATTTTCTCTTTGTTTTGAGTATTGGTCGGTTGATGAGTATATGTCTTGGAGAAGGCTTGTTGGGCTTTATACTGTTTGGGATGCACTGTGATTCCTGGGCATTTGCATCCATCTCCCTCAATAGGATTGGGAAGTTTTCAGCCATTATTTCCTCCAACACTCCTTCTGTACCCTTTCTCTTCTCTTCTCCCTCTGAGATGCCTATAATGCATATGTTTGTGCATTTTGTGTTGTCATTCAAATCCCTAAGCCCCTGCTGGATTTTTTCTATCTTTTTATCTATCTGTTCTACTATCAGTTTGATTTCAGATGTACTGTCTTCCACATCACTAATTCTTTCCTCCACCTGTTCAAATTTGTTATTATGTGCTTCCAGTATCTTTTTGATTTCTTGGATTGTGCCATTCATCACCATCAAATCCCTTATCTTTTTGTGTATGTTTACAATTTCTTCAGTATATTCTTCCAGTGTCTTCTAAATATCCTTAATCTCTTCCTTCACTTCATTAAGTTGGTCCATGATATTTGTTTGGGCCACTTTGATTAGTTGTTCTATGTTCTGCACCTCTTTCTGGTTTTTAGTTTGTTCATTGGACTGGGCCTTGTCTTCCTGTTTCTTAGAATGGTTTGTAATTTTTTGTTGCCCTCTGGTCATATTTTTATCTTGATGGGTTTATTCAGTTGATTATATTCTCTCTTTTCTCTAGGGCTTTATTTAATTGCTGTTTGTGTGTGTGTGATAAGTTTTCTCTTTGACACTTTGTTCTTTTTATTCTGTTTCATTGTTGGTGTCTATGTTCCTTTGAAGGAAAAAATTGGGGCCAGTGAAAGTGAAAGAGGTAATAAAAATAAATAGATAATAGTAATACTAATGGTAATTGTTAGGAGAAGAACCATATAAGACCTTGCAAAATGAATATTTAACTCATGTAAGCAGTGCATAGTAATAAGAATAAAAAAGTGGGATACCAACAATGAAATAGGAAACCAAATAGGGAAAAATATATTGAATGAATTAAATGCCCAGAATGATGAGGAGAGAGGGAAAGGGAAAAGATAAAAAGAAAAAAGCTAATAAAAGAAAGAAAACGGGATATACGATATAGAAATAAATACCAGAAAAAATGAAGAATAAATCATGAGAGGTGTAATGTAAGAACAACAACAGAAAGCAGAAGATAGAATGATGAAGGAAGGAAAAAAGATAGTGTTGGTAGACAAAATCGATATACACAGAAAAGCGGTAATCAAGGAAGAGAAAACACAGCAATCAAGACGTAGAATATCTTTCATTTAGGCAGAATACTCCGATACTTAAGAAAACTTTTTATAACCTCTCTCTAAAAACAAACCAATAAAAATAATTATTTTAACAGAGAGAAACCAAGTTCTAATTTTGCATGAATATATTATTTGATATGGAAGCTCTTAAAATCTTATAACTAAGCTTATTGAATTTTAGTCAGCATTGACCATATTAAATAGAATTCATTTAAATAAATCTTTTATAATGTTCTGTATCTACTTTTTTCCTACATATTCCTGCTTCTCATTCTGGGAAAATAAATCATTTTACTTTAGAAAAAAAAAAAAAAAAAAAAAGAATCAAGCCAGCAGCACCTTGGGGAATTTATCTCTTCATCCAGCTCCCTCCAGACCAATGCCACGACGCCTCCTTCTCTGTGGGTTCTCCAAACAGCTCACTCAAGCAGCACCTTGTCCCCATTCAACCATTTTTTTTTTGGTGAGAGAAATCTGTCTATCATCCTTTAAAAGAAAAAAATTAGGACCAGAGAAAATGAAAGAGATCGGAAGACAGAATAATAGTAATGGTAATAGTAAAAGATAGGAGAGGAACCATACCTAGGAAATTAAAAGATTAACATGAGTAAGAAACATAGAGGATTAAGATTAGGGAAGTGGAATAGAAAAAAATGAAACAAGAAACAGAATAGAGAAAAAATATATAGAATGAATTAAAAGGATTGAATGGCAAGAAGAGGGTAAAGGAAAAGAGAAAAGAGAAAAAAAAAGTGAAAAAGAGAATATATACAGAGAAAGAAGGGGAGGGGATATAAAGCAAGCAAGAAACAAGACAGCAGCAACTCAATTTTTTCAAAAAGGAGACAGAAGAAAAAAATAAACATGGAAAAACAACCTTCTCTCTTAGATCCCTAAGGATCTTCTCAGGCTGCTGGTGATCCTCAATCACTCACCCTGCAACCTGCCCTCTGAAGGTATTGAACTGGGTTTTAGTGAGTAAAGTAAGGGAAATTTTAAAAAAAATGAACCTTTTTTTTTTTTTAAATAAGAGATCCAAGAAAAACTAATACAAAGAAAATGTCTATATATTCCCTGTCATAAAGTTTCAGCTGGATGCTTGATAACCTGGTAAATCACTTCTCAAGGAATAGCTAAGAATAGAACCAGTGACCTCATATATGCTATGCAGGAATTCTTCCACTGAGCTATTCTAAGTCCTTGGATTAATTAGCCTTGTCAGAAGACTGTCTTCTCCTTTTCCCTCAGGCAGGTTAGATCCCCTGCAGTCAGCTGGAGTGGTGCTTATCACAGCCTGTCTCTTCCTCTCTTGACCTAGGTGCCTGGGCATGACCACCAGCCTGAGGCAATCCCCCTTCCCTCTCCTTGTTGAGTTGGGGTTCCTTCTGATATTCAAGGGGGGCCTGGCTGGCTAAACTCACTGTAAAAAAAAAATCACTCTCCACTCTCCCAGACCTCTTCCTGGCAGGAAATCTGCCATCACACTCCTGTTTGGAGAAGGGGCTAGGGTCTCAACCTAGTCTGTCCACCCTGAAGGCCAGCTATGTGTGCCTCTTCCAGCCATGGAAGTAAGCAATCTGTGGTTATTCCTGGCTTCCCTACTGTCCAGTACTATCCTAGATGACTCAGAGGATCTTCCAGTGGAGGTAGATATCTGCTCTACTCTCAGTTAAATATAATTCACTAGGAGTTTTACCTTCACTTAATATCTCAGGGGTGGGGAGGGGAGCCCTTCACAGCTGTTGGGAAGTTTAATAACTCACAATTATTTATTTTGGCTTCTCCATGTCTCTGACCCTCACTCTTCTGGGAGTTGGTAAACAGGGTCTTGGTTTGCTGTGCCCCTAAGCATGTCCCTACACCTAAATATAATATTAACCTAACCATGATGAAAACACTAAAATCATTGCTACTAAAATCAATGCTAGAAAAAAAAATGTGTTGGTTTTATTTGGGGCTGGGGATCAACTACATAGAAGACTGGTGGAGTTAGATTTAGGAACACCAGTATGGTCCACACCTAGCAACATAAAGGCTTTGAAAATTCTGCCTGCATAAATGTTATAAGAGCTGGTAATGCATCAGCCCTTGCATTACACAGCCATCCCTCCACCTCAGTTTCTTTGCCATAGGGTCAGTCACCTGGCAATCAACTCCAAAATCTCTTGCAGATATCAGAGAAGAACATAATCGCAGTCCATAAAAGCTATTGAGACAGTATGTGGTCTATCCCCAGTGCTCTCAGGTGTGCATACAACTTTACCTTCTTCCCATGATCTTCCTCTTGCACTAAGAGTGAAACAGCTTCAGGGGTTTTAATATAGGTTTTCCTGAGCAAACCCTTTGACAGTTTTGTAATGTAGGGGTGATTAGGTTTTTCTCCCCCATCTCTTTCCTCATACCCTTCCCACCAAAACTTAGTGCTGGGTTAAAGGTGGAGAAAGTCAGTCTCTGGAGTGGGAATCAGAAACCAGAATATCACAAAAACTCCAGGACCCAAGCACAGCCCAGAATTTACCATGATAGAACATACACTGGAGCATAAAACTCACTTTAATAAATTTAAAATAATAGAAATCATGCAAGATATGTTCTCGGAACACAATGGAATTAATCTAAAATTCAACAGCAGAAAGACAACTGTGACCCCCCAAAATATATGGAGATTAAATAAACACAATAAAACAGAGATGAAAAATTCTCAAAAGAAAAAAAAAAATTGAACTAACTGAAATTCACCAAAATGTGAAAAGCAGCAAAAACTATGCTTAGAGAGAATTTTTAGCATTAAAAAGTGCAGATAGTATGAAATAAGAGTGATATGAAAAATCTGTAATCTAAACTTCCACCTTCAGAAAATAGAAAAAGAACATTTTATGCCTGCAGCAAGCAGAAATACATAATTAATTAAAATGAAACAGGCATGAAATTGAAAACAGGCAACAATTGAGAAAATTAACAAAAGCAAAGCCTTTTTATTTTGAAAACATTGATAATTTTGATAAACTTCTAGTGCGGCTCAAGATAAAAGAATTTCTTATAGCAGAAATGAAAGAGGAGTCATCACTACTGATCCCATGTACATCAAGAGTTTAATAAAGGAATACTTTGAATAACACTGTCTCCACAAATTTGATAACTTAAATCATGTGGAAAAATCCCTTGAAAATCGGTACCTACCAAAATTAACTCAAGGAAATAGAGATAATTTTAATAGGATTGTACCTATTAAAGAAATTGAGGCAATATTTAATAATCTCCTAAAGAGAAAGCACCTTATGCAGATTGTTTCACTGGTGAAATCAACCAAGCTATGAAGGGAGAAATGGTACCAATTCACCACAACATCTTCTATACAATAATAGCAGAGGGACCACTTCTTAATGTTCTATGTATCCAGGATAACCCTAACACCAAAAGTGGATAGAGACCTTACAAGAAAGGAAACCTGCAAACCAATATTTCTAATCAACATGGATGTAAAAATCATTAAGAAAATATTAGTATATTGAATCCAACAATGTACAAAAAGAATTACATGCCATGAACAAATAAGACAGAATCCAGTATCTTTTCATGATATAAACTTTCCGCAAACATACAAGAGTGATAACTTGCCCAAATTAATAAAGACTATCTAAAAATACTGAACACAGTACAAAATGGTGAGAAACAGAGCACTTCCTCTACAATTTAGGAAGAATGCAAAGATGTACTTTCTAATTATTTCTTTGTAAACTATTATTTGGAACCCTAGTTAGTTCAATAAGACAGGAAAAGTATATAAATGGTGTAGCAGTTTGAGATTATTTCATGAATCTTAAAAGAGAAAGATTATGTCTAATAGCTAACCTATTCCTCTGGGTTTGACACACTTTTGACTGCATTAAATTCAGCTGAGAGACCTTTGAATAGATTACCTGTTAAGATTGATATAAAGCTTTTCATTGGACTATGTCAGTGAGGTAGGTCACAGGTTGAGTCCCCACTCTCTTGCTGGGCCTGAAATAAATGGCCATTCACTCAGACAAAGGAAGAGAGAGCTCTGCCATTTTTGATCCTGCTGTGTGATGAGGGTCAAAGAGATGAGCCATTGGCATGATAGCTTAGAGCCGAAGTTGGGAAGAGAGCAGAACTGTCAAGACTATATAGGAGGACTGGAAAGAAACAAGCCCTATGCTAGGAGAGAGAGGCTACAGGATAATTTAAACCAGAGTCTCAAGAGACTAGGCTCACAAAGCTCAAAAGAATAGGGTGAGCCCAAGGGTGGGGTGAGTCTAAAATCTGGACAGATTTTGGAAGCCATCTTGCTTCACCTCAATGCAACACATTAAGATCAGCAGTAGCTGATTTTGGTGAGAAAACATCTCTGATGATACCTCAATTTGGACTTTTCATGGCCTTGGAGCTGTAAGTCCCTACTCCAAATAAATCCCTTTATAAAAGCCAATAGATTTCTGGTACTTTGCATCAGCAGACCTTTGGCAAACTAAAACAAATGTTATGCATATTGGGGAAGAAGAAATTAAACTATATTCATAGATACAGTTATCTATATAGAAAATGTCAGTATATTGTCATAAATCTTGGTAAACTAATGAACTAACAAGAATGTACAGCAATGTCACAGGATGAAAGAATAATAATGAAAAGCCAATAATTTTTCTATATGCCAGCAGGAAATAATTGAAATAAAAAAATAATATTTATAATGGCACCAGTAATGAACTGCATTTTGCTCCTCAAAAAGACATGTAGTAGTACATTCCCAGCACATCTGAATATGGGCTTTTTTTATAGAAATAGGATTATTACAGATTAATTTAGGGAAATTAGAATGAGTTTGTACAGATGTAAGCTTGGCACTTAATTCAATATGACTGGTGTTCTCACAACGAAAAGAAGCATAGACACAGATCTGAGTGTACCATGTAACAATGAAGGGGAGAATGCCATGGGTTGCTGCCAAGCCACCACCAAAACCAGGAACAGATTCTTCTCTAAAGACATAACAAGACACAGCACCTTGCCAATACATTGATTTCAGACTTCTAGCCTCTAGAACTGTGAATCAATACATTTCTCTTTTTTAAACCACAAAAATGTGGCATTTGTTACTGCAGCCATAGTAAAATAAGGCAGTACCAAAAATTGAAATACATAGTTATTAATCTAACAAATACATACAGGATTTATATGCAAAATTACAATGGTCTCATGAAAGAAATCACGTCCATTAGTTGGAAGACTCAATATTGTTAAAATGTCCATTCTCTAAAATTTGATTGTAGATGCAATGTTATCCTAACTAAATCTGAGCAGTAATTTAGAAGAACAGTTGAATTGATTCTAAATTTTTTATGAAAATGCAGGACACCTAGTATAGCTAACACAATCCTGAAGTATAAAAACCAATGTGCAGGGCAGGATTTTAATATTGTGGTGTTTAAGTAGGTTTGGGTTTCTAGATCAATGAAAGAGAATAAGGAGCTAATAAATGGACCCACATGCATAGACTCAACTGTTTATCAAGGCACAAAGGAAAACAATGGAGAAAGAGTAGTATATTCAACAAATGATACCAGAAATTTTAAAAAATAAACATCCAAATCCAAATAAATAATCTAGACACAGCCCTTATATATTTCACAAAAAACCAACTCAAAATGAGTCATATACTTACATGTGAAACATAAAACTATAAAACTTGGAGAAGATAGCATGGAAGAAAATCTAATTTTACTTGTGTTTGAAGATAGGTTCTTAGATTCAACAGCAAAACATAATTTGGACTTTATGAGAAATAAAATATTTTGCTTTGGGAAACACTTTTAAGAGAGAAAAAAAAGTCAATCCATCTGGTTGACCAAGACAGTAGCATAAGGTACTCAAGTTAGTTGCTTTCACACAGAATTTTGAATAACTAGCTAAAATTGGCAGAGACATTTTCCTCATTATTCCAGAAAACAGTTATAGGGATGTAGTAACTGGAAAAGAGCTGAACCTAGAAAACACAGCTTTAAAAATGGTAGGAGAAGCTCCTGGGACCCTTGCTGGGCCTGCCCCTGCATCATCCATTGCATTGGAAAAAGCTGGGTATCCTATTGTGTATCTCTGGCACTATTCTGAAAGGAGTAGAGTAACCCCTATGACCACAATGGGCTGGATATGTATTAGTGCCAGTCTATCAGGTGGCATCCTGAAAGGCTGAGCTAGGAAACTCTTCTTAGGGTCATCCTCACAGAACTTGCCCTACAAGTAGAAGCAGTTTTCAAACTGCAAAGCAATGTAAGAAACAATTAAGTCAAGTGCCCTTGGGGAAAAGGATTACCTGCTTTAAGGTATATAATAGAGCATCCTGGAGGGGGAGAAAGTCAGTTTCATAGGGAGTAGAGGTGGCATTTGAATTCCTGTAAATGGAGAGATGCCAAGGGTAAGCGCAAGCTCAGGACAAGATGTAGGAAGAGAAAAGAACGAGACAAGAGAGGACTTCATTTTAAATTATCCTCAGGCTGATTGTCTTGATAGGAGGACTAAACACTAAAATGGAGCACCATCAAACACAGAAACTGCTTGCAAAGCCTGGGAAATGTGTTTTGTTGTTTATTTGTTTGTTTTATGTTGGTTTGGTTTGTTAATTCCAGGCTCTGAAGAGAATGTCATGACACTGGATGAAGACAATCTTAAGAAAGAGACAGTTCAGGGGCTGTCCTAGAGTTAACCAGTGAGGCAAGTGAACATGAGCTCTTCCTGAGGCAAGATCACCCTATCAGCAAAGAAACAAGGGTTCAGACACTTCATGTCCCACATTTCTTTTTTCTCATATCTCTCAGGATAGTTCAGCACCTTCCCCAGAGGTGTTAGCTCAGGAAGAACTCCCAGGGTTCCTGACTACAGAGGAGCTCTGACACCCTGAGGCATCTACCACCAGTGAAAAGTGGGTGGTTTTTCCAAGCCTATCAGGTAGCTGACCTCTTTAGGTCAGCCTGCTGTGGAGTTGGATCCTGTACAGCCTAAAAATCCTTGTCCATGATGGAGAAAACAAGATGATGCACCTGGGCAATGCACCTAAGGCCATGCCAGCTTGTCTCATTTTTCTGTTCCTTTTCCCTGAGGTCATGGGACTCTGTGGTGGTGGGGAGCTATGCTGGGGAACCAATAATATTGAATAGCTTGGGAGAGAAAGGATATATATGCTCACACTGTGGGAAAGGAAAATTGGACTTTAATTTTCAATTCAGATAAAATCATTCTACCATTAAATAATCTGTCCCAATGTTTACTAAACAATCATGCAAATTCAATACTATTATTATTATTATTATTTGCCTAGTTACAGCCAGGACAGAGAATTAAATCCTAAGAATCAAAAGCACAATGTCAGAGTGTTAGCTGAATGAAATTTTGTTCATATTCCTGTCTAACCCAGAAAAACAAAATGAAGAAAACTACTTTATATGTCTGAATAAAATATTATATAATATAGAATAGTAGTGAAAATATATTTTCTGTGTTTGAAACTTGGAAGTGTAATGGCATTACTTAGAGGAGATGCAGTGGTGAATCTCTAAGGATTCAATGCTTTTAAGAAAGAAAGAGGAAACCTATATTATTACAGGAATCCCAGGATTCCCAAAATCTTCCTTGAAACTGAGCCTAGTGTTGGTCCCTACTGTGGGTTGGCCACAAGCAGCCTCTGCAGCTCAATCCCCTTCTGCACAGGGAAGTTTGTGTCTGGGCTCACACTGACTTCCCCTCACTGTGTTTCTTGCACAGTAATACACAGCTGTGTCCTCAGCAGTCATGGAGGTCAGCTGCACAAAGAACTGGTTCTTGGAAGTGTCTCTTGAGGTGGAGAGCTGGATCTTGAGGGATGGACTGTGGTTAGTGTAACCATCAGAGCATATTACTGACAACCACTGCAGCCCTGTCCTTGGTGACTGATGGATCCAATTTCAGCAGTAACCACTAGTTATGATAGAGAATCCAGAGACAGAGCAGGTGAGGGACAGGGTCTGGGAGGGTTTCAGCAGTCCTGGGCTTGACTCCTGCAGTTGCACCTGGGACAAGACACCTGAGGATGAGAACAGTGGGTCATGTGCTCAGAGGCAGCATCCCCTTTACTTGCATGTCTGAATCCTGAGACACTCACCTCTGGGAGCTGCCACCAGAAAGAGGAAGAACCATGAGGGCTTCATGGTCCTTTGTATGAGGCCTATGGATTGCAGACAATATTTTCCTGTTTCAGGTGGTTGCTAAATTTAAGTCTATGTGTACTGTGATTTCATCCACTGGCCCAAGTGGCAATTTGCATGTAGGAGGTACTTTTGTATGTAAAAGTCAAAGGGCCCAAGGGAGTTCCCTGTATCTGGGGCTTCTCTGGTAGGATGATGTTGGTTGGTCCATAAGAGAACACAATCCACATCTTGGGGTTAAACTTCACTAAGTAGAGTGATTTCATTTATAGGCCATGGAAACTTCCAGAAGGAGCTGGTAAGGGAGGCAGAGGCAGCCAATAAATGTGAATTTCTTTGAAAATAAAGTCAGTGTTCCTCTAATCAAATGGATATACATATTTATCAAATAGCCAACCCAAATACATGGACTGCAAATAAATAATCTGGTATTTCCTCTGTTATCTTTTATTGGATATTCTAATGTTCTGAAGCAGCAACTAAATGTATCAGTGAATTCAGACAATCCGGGTCCAATCCAATATGAGTCATAATTCAGAAGGACTTTGACTCAATATGTGAACATTTCTTCCTCAGAATGGAATTCTGTAAATTGTATATTCAATAACTATTGTAGAGTTGAAATTGCTCAGCTCAATCTCTCATGCAATTTATTCTTCTCACTTCCAGCAGGTTCTTAGACCAATTTATTCCCTATACTAAGCTGAGTCTGCAGGTACACCCTGCGTCTCAGGACTGTTTCTTTTGATAAAACTTTAAGGAACATAAACCCTCCTCTGATTTACAAATAGAGACAGTCGGTGGAAAGTTGTCAACACACCAATATATTGGATCAGTGCTATGGGTTCAATTCTGTCTTCCAAAACACATGGTCAAGTCCTAACACTAGTCCTGTGAATGTGAGCTTATTTGGAAATATGTTCTTTGAAGATGTTGTTAGTTAAGATGAGGCCAAACTGGATTATATTTGGCCTTAATCCAACATGATTGGTATCCTTGTAAGAAGGAAAGAATTAGACATGAGACAGATAGACTCAAAG
>JAKSZT010037621.1:0-11437 GCA_026826555.1 Tolypeutes matacus
TTCTTCTAATATCAGCTGTAGGCTGGGATAAGTCTCATCTCTCTCCTAGGGCTCATTTCTCTCCAGGCTCAGCTTCTCTGCTCTTTCCACAAGGCCAGCTGTAGACTATCAGGCTAATGGCCCACCTCTTCTCAGGGCCTCTGTCGTGTTTCATGAAGTCTTCTCTCCTTCCTCACATATGTGCTTCTCTGTGTGTTTACTTACTTCCAGCATTAAAAACTAAATCCTCTGCCTTTTCATTTTCTCTGTGAGTACCTGCTTACCAAGGGGGTGGGGACTCAATGTCGTACTGATGTGGCACAGTCAAAGCCTTAATTATCATTTAACCAAGTAAGAATGAAATCCCTGAATCTGATACAATAAAATATGCCCAGAGGAACAGACCAGTTTACAAACATAATCCAATATCTATTTTGGGAATTCATAAACCACATCAAACTGCTACACCATTCATCTGTTGGACACTTAGGTTGTTTAATTTTTGTTTCTAACATCAAATATACTATATAAAACTTGTGAAGTCTTGTATGTACCCATATTTCTACTTTTTAAGAATTGTTTCTTGTTCTAAATTCTTTCTTTAAATCATTTCCTTCTTTGTTTGAATAAGCCAGACTTTAGGGTATATCTACCAGTGTCAAAGCCTTTCTTTGCCTTTTCCTGAGAATGCCTTTATTTCTCCTTCATTCCCAAAGGATAATTTTGCTGGATATATTATTCATGGTTGACACTTCTTTCATCACTTGAAAATGTTGTGCTACTTTTTTGTGACTCCATGGTTTCCAATGAGAAATCTGCTGTCATTTGAAATTTTTTTTTTCCTGTAATTAATGAATTATTTCTGTCTGGGTGCTTTCAATATTTTCTCATCTTTAGCTTTCAAAAGTTTAATTATGATGTGTCTTAGCATTTGATATCTTTGGATTTATTCTTTTTGAAGCATGCTTAGCTTCTTGTAGGTTTGTGTCTATCATCAAACATGGGATATTTTCAGCAAGTATTTCTTCAAATATTTTCATTCTCTTTCTCTTCTCCTTATGAGATCCAATGATGGAAATGCAGCATATTTTGTTATTGTCCCATAAGTACCTGAGGTTCTATTCCATATTTTTTCAATCTGCTTTTTGTCATATGTTCAGATGGTGTGAATTCTATTGCAATTTCTTTCAGTTCAACTCCTCTCTGCATTCTCCACTCTGCTAATGAGCCCATCCAGGGAGTTTTTTCTGTGTTTTTGCATTTTTCAGCTGTATAATTTCTTTTTTTTAAATTTTTTTTTACACTGTCTGTGCCTGTGCTGTGATGTTCTATTTTTCCATTCATTTCAAGAGAATTTATAATTGATTACTGAAGTTTTTTTTAGGATGGCTGCATTTAATCCTTGTCAGATAAGCCTAACATCTGGTTCTTCATGGTGTTGCTATAAATTGACTTTCTTTCTCATTGAAGTTGTGATTTTCTTGGTTCTTGGTGCGGCAGGTTGTACCCTGGATATTTTGTGTATTATGTTAGGAGATTCTTGAGTCCTATTTAAATCATTTTTTTAGCAGGCACCCTGTTTAGGTTTATCATGTGGGTATTTAGCCTCCTTTTGTGGTTTTAATGGAAGTTTAAATTTCAAAGCATTTACAGTATTATTTTGGCCTTCTTGCTTTACCTGGGACAATGAGGGTTCTTGAGTTAGACCCTTGTGGCTAGGTCCTCTTGCCAGTCTGCCTGCTTGCCCGATGTCTCTAGTCAGGGCACGGGCTTTCCAATCATAGCCAGTACATCCCACTTGGGGAAGGGAGTCTTAGGCCTTGAGATCCCAAGGGATAAAAAAGGCATCCCAGTTTGGGCCACTTGCGTGACTAGGTTCTGCTTGCTGGTTTTGCCCACCCATCTTGGTATACCTTGGTGGGAGAAGAGAATCTCAGGCCAAGCAAGGAATAAGAGCAGTTTTCCTGGACACTTATTCATTGGTAGACTCCTGATCACTTCCCATGCAGATGTTGTCAGGGTTCTTGTGCTATCAGAGGGAACAACCTGAGTTCCCTTCTGTTGCTAGGTTTGGGGTTGGGATACGCTAGGTGTTTGTGCCCTTCTTCTGTTGGCTGTGGTTATACAAGAGACCCTGTGACTGTATTGTTCCTCCAGTCCTAGGGTCACAACCTTTTTCTCCTTCTTTTAACCAGCTTCTGGAGTTCTCCTTTAGATTGTCTCTTGTATTATTTTCAGAGTTTCTAGTTATGTTTAACAGAGAGGACCAGGAAGAAACTGGTCTACACTATCTTATCTGGACTGCAAGTTCTTCCTGACAAACTTAGCAATTTCTATTAAAAACATTCTGGTGATTTTGGAATTTATTAATTTGGATCCCCATTGATAAGCTTGAAAAGAGCAGTTTTAGGGAACCCACTCCAAGTGTAGCAGAGAACTGAATTATTGCTCCCATTCTTGTCTGTCTTCCCAGTAACAGGATCATGCAGCCCCAGTCTTTGTTATGCCCCTCCATTGTTAGCAGTGTACATTTTCCTACCCCTTGACTCTGGGCTCAGCAATTTCGTTGCTTTAGCCTATGGGATATTAACAGATGTGCAGTTGTTCTGCTGTCTATGTCTCTGCCGTAGCAAAAGTAAACCTTCCTAGTATAGGAACTGCTACCTCAGCCTGAGCCCCAGAAAGAATATAAATGCATCTGACCTGAGCCCTTCCTCAGAGAGGAGCCAAGCCTAGCCAGCCCTATAACCTGAAGTTGAGCTACCCAGATAAACCCAGCTTAGATCAGTTGAATGTCAATTAAGCATAGACTCCTGAGCTAAATTAATTCTTATTGTTTCATGCCACTAAGATTTCATGGCTGTGTGTTTACAGCATTATTATGGCCATAGTTAACTACCTAATTAACCAGTTAACTCCTTTGGGAGATGTGACTTTCTGTCCTTTATCTATTTCCTACTTCATGCTCTCTGGTAGGAGCTGCAGCAACCATCCTGACCTTAGGGATGGAAGCCACGTACAAGGATAAGGAAAGGGAAAGCTAGAAGGCACCTGGGTCCAGCATGATTGCAGGGCCTCAAGGTAAACCCTGGACTGTCCACCTCCAGACTTTTTACGTTTGAATATTTATTTTGGGATCTCTGTTACATGTAGCCAAGTCTAATCAGAGCTGAAACATTGACTAATACTATGACCAATTTTAAATAATTTCAATCACATCTCCAAAATTGAACACCACATTTCCCCCATCTAAATAAGTGGAAACTCATTCTCCTAGGGAGCAGCAACAGTCTCCTGAGTTCAGGGGCAGTGTCTGGTAAAGGAGGATGGTCCACTAATGGGTTCTTGTTATTGATGAATAGCCTTACAAATCTTTGCTCTTGTAATTGAAAATTAGCCTACTGTTACGTGGTGCCTAAGGGTTGCCACCTGAGAGCCTCCTTGTTGCTGAAATGTGTCCTCTCTCTAAGCCAAACTCAGCATATGAATGTATTACCTTCCCCCAGCATGGGGCATGACTCCCAGGGATGAGCCTCCCTGGCAACGAGGGATAAACACGAAGTGCCAACTGGCAATACGACTGTAAAAAGACATTGAATATAAGGGGGAAAAGGTAAAGACAAATGAGTTCATGTGGCTAAGAGATTTCAAAGAGAGTAGGGAGGTCATCCCGGAGGTAACGCTTACACACACCTCAGTAGGATCTCATAGAACACCAAAGTGGATATCACCCCACACAGAGGGTCTCCTGAGGGTCTGGAGACACCTATGTCCTATATAATGGGGGGAGAGCCCCAGAGATTGATGCCTTATCAGTGGGCCCTACTTCAGAATCTGTGCTCCTGAGAGTGACAGCGTTGGACTCAAATAAGTCCTCCCTGCACATGATCCATCAGTCCCTTCTATTCAAACCTATATGTGGTGTTGGAGTTTTAGGTGTACTTCCAGAGACTGGTGCCTTTGGCCTGCCCATGTGCCAGCTGTGCCTGGAATCTCGGTGGAGCTGCAACTCCTACACTACAGCTCATTGGACACACTCAAGTCACCTTGTGAGGAGATGATGATGGACAACAGGCATCCCAGTGAATGGAGAGTGTCTACAGCTGCAGGCCTGATAACCCCATCCATGGTACCCATGGTATATAAGACCCTTCTCACTTGGAGGTGGAGTGGACATCACCATCCCAAACTCCTAAGGATTGGGGGAAGAGCTATGGACTAGAGTGAGCTACCTGGTATTCCATTGTAGGTATATTGTCATTCAAGTAATAGAAGAAATTACAACAGTGAGTTGGAGCCAGTGGCCACTGGACACTTTTGGGGCAGGGAAGGGTAAAGCAGTTGTAATTACGGGCTTTCTTGGGACTTGGGAATTATCCTGAGTGACATTACAATGACAGATATAGGCCATTTTACATCAGCATATAACATGCAGAATTGTGTGGGAGAGAGTGGGGTCTACAATGTGAACTATGGTCCATGATTAATGGCAAAGCCCCAGGATGTGTATATCCATTGCAGCTGATGTGTCACACTAATGAAAGATGTTTTTGTGGGATGTTATGGGAGGTGTAGGAGGTGGGGAACATGGGAATCCTTTTAATTTTTGTGTAACATTTATGTAATCTAAGTATTTTTAAAAAAATATATATATATTTTAAAAAAATAAGTGGCAACTGAAAGATTCCATTTTGTCAGACCAAAAAGTCTTGGACCCACCCTTTTCTCCATCAGCAAATTTTATGGACTCTACCCTCAAAATGTGTCCAGAACCCAACAACTTATCACCATTTTCATACTAGTTCAAACCAGTAGCTGCAACTATTGAGTTGCTTTCATTGGTGTCTCCACTCAAGCGCTTGCTCTAATACAAACTATTCTCCATCCAGCATTCATTTAAACATATTAGATCATGTTAGATCCCTACTCAAAATCCTGCAATCATTTCCCAGTTTCTAAGAATAACAGCCAGAGTTCTTTCTAAATCTTTCAAGACCTGTAGGGTCTAGGCCTCAGTTATCTCTGGAATTTCCTCTCCTTCCTCTCCTTTTGCTCACTCTACTCAGGCTACCCAGCTCCCACCCAGGTCAGAATGGTACCTAAATTCTATGATCTATAGGATGTGTTCAAATCTGAACTTGACTAAAAACACAAAAACAAGAAAGCAACATAACTACTTCAAGTTAAGAAAGTTAACCTTGCCTTGGCATTGGATGGGTTTTCCTGTCCTGCCCTGCCATTAGGAAGCTCCTCCAATGGGTCCCCTGGGGGAGCTGGGAGGACACAGAGTAACTGTCAGTACATTGGTGGATGTGCTCATGAATTACTCAGGGAAACTTTCTTGTTGCAGAAAGGGCCTCTGTTTATCAATATTATTATTTAACAAGTATGAATTGAGCACTGCTGAACCATCTATTTCATGAATTTTATTATTATTCTCTGTGTACATTAAAGATAGGTATATGAATATGGTGGATCAAAATTTAGCCAGTGACATGTTGAAAACAAATATTTGATATGGTAAGTTTCGCATGAAAGAAAAAAACTGGAATACTTACAGGTAAAATATTATATAGGGAGTCATTCTTAAATTATCAGTTTATTCGTAAATTTGTGGTATAAAATGTTAAAGAATAAATGGTTTCTAGTATTAGAAGTATTTTCCTTGAATGGTGAGATTATTTGTGATTTTCGTTTCCTTTGCTTTCACTTTTGTATCATGAATTTTCATATTAGTTTATATAAATTGCAGTAAGATGTATTTTGAGTGTTAATGGCATCTATGAAAGGAAAAAAACTTGAATGGTCTTGTGAAGATTTGTCTTGAAATGATTTTCCAACACTTTATCCATGATATTTTGACAGCATCTATGATGTTCAAAGTCAGAAGGTTAACATGATTAGGGTCATGGGCATTGGAGACACAGGGTCGGGGCTGAATCCAGACTCTGCCTCTATCAATTGGGCAAATTAGTTGAATTGTCTGGGTCTCATTTCCTAATGTGAAATACAGAGATAGCACCTCTTAGGTGCCCTAGGAATGAAAAATAGTCCTGGTTGAAACATAGCCCGGATCTGTCGTATTCTATAGTTATCTTTTGTGTTGTTATAATTATTCATCTGGTGACTCAATTATATTTCAATTACATTTCTGCATACAGCATTATTATATATTGGTTGACCTTAAGTGGACTGGGTGGGTAAACTTTGGTCCTGAACATGGCTAGAGCCCTCTCCTCCAAATTAAGGAGCCATAGTTGAGCATTCTTAGGGCTTAGGTTGAATGGGTTTCTAGTCTCTCAGGGGAGGCTCTCTCAGGACATTCTTCACTTGCCTGCATTTATTTTCACCATCCAATTCTTATCTCCACCTCCATGTTCAGACACTCTGGCAGCTTCTGCAGTAAGCTCCTCAAGAAGGCTGAATGTCCTGAAGTGTCAAAGAGAAAGTTAAGAATCAATGGAGTGCAAGTCAACTTGTTTCCCTTGCCCTCCTCATCCTACCCACACCACACTCACACTTCCTCTTCCACTTCTTCTTGTCTTTTGACAACTTGGATGCCTTCTGTGTTTTCCAGGAAAAGATCATTTAGGTAAAAAGACTCCTCCTCCACCTCCTCCTCCTCCTCAAGGAGTATAGACTGCTGCAGGGAGGACAACACACTTGGATTTCCAGAGCCACATGTGCAACTTCTCACCCCAGCCCAGAACCAACTTCACAGGCTCCTCCCCCCACATGATGTGGATCTAAGCTTCTGACTTCCAGCACAGCTCCTTGTCTGGGCCATTCTGAACATGAGTTGACTCATGGTGCAGGGAAGGTTTGGAAATCAGTGCAATGTTGAAATACAGTAGGTGAGGAAGGTGGAGACGTGTTTTAAAAACATTGTCATTTGTATGACCTCACCTTCCTGGAAGAGACCAGGTCCTTCAAGATAATTATAAAAAGAGGGGGAAAGGAAGAGCTACAAAAAAATGCTTTCAAATTAGGAGCAGAGATTTTAAAAACAGAAAGAGGAAATGTCGGAATCTTCCGAATCTGAGAAAAATGCTTCAGAATGCACCAGGGCAGTAACAGTGGTGGGGTGACCTTGTAAAAGGAAAGGAGAAAGTTCGGGTTGAAATGAGAGCTTGAGCCCCTATTGTTGATGTCACAACATGACCTGATCCTAGAATACAATGCTGTCCTCATCTCACCCTCAGTTTGAGCCTCTATTGCTTCTCCTATGCCCTGTGGGGTTTGCCTAAGATCTAGGATCTGTGTTCCAGACCACACATGCTCTAATTTTAGGGAGAAATGTTCACATCTTCCTGACCTCTAAGAGAACAGGCACTGTCTCTTTTCTTTCTAAGCACAATATTAGTTTCCTTCGCTTCTTCCCTGGCTCAGAACCTCCCTGCCTCTCTCCTCTCTCATAATTAGTGCTTATTTCCTTTCTTCTTCTTTCCATTCATGTTGTTCTTCCATACAAGAACTTGGAGAAATGATTAAGTGCACACTGCTGTCCTCTCCAATCCATAGATTGATATTGATCAATTACCAATTCACCCATCTCCAAAGAGCAGTTCTGAGATATGGAAGTGATTCATGTCTTGTGGATGAGAGCTACCACCAACCCCACAAATCAAGTGATTGTCAAGTGCCTGGGATGACCTTAGGTGTGTGGCAGAAATTTTGTCCTCTCAACACCCCTATAGGTTTCCCAGCCTTTTAGGGTGGGTGAACATGAAATTAGAAGCAACTTGTCCACATTCCCTTATCCTGCTAGTGAGATAATAGGGTTTGTGCAGGATGTGTGGCCACTTAAATAAGTGGTTTCATCAGCCCTTTATAGCATTGGGTAGCTTGGGTGCTTTGAAAAGCCTGAGGAAAGGTACAGAGAGGGACATGAATGTTGTGTGAGGGACCGAGCTGAGATGACTGGCAACAGCACTGGTTTCAGAGAGCAGCAGGGAAACTGTGGGCCTGCTGCCCAGAGGCTCTGACATGGGCCTGCTCAATTCCTGGGCACCACCTCAGTAGGACTGAAAGAGCCAGGGTGTGAAGCAATTCAGCAGCCTATTCACTCAAGTTCCACAAAAACCTGGTAGGATTTGGTAGCTCTTAATTGGCATCAAGAATCAAACTTTTCTCAAATGTAGCGAACTTTAGGTTTAATTCCTAATCCAGCATTTTGGATTTGGGTGGAAAATGCAAAATAGAAGTGAGCAAGAATGTGCTTCAGCCACACCTCTCAAGGACACTGGTGTTTGTAGTAAGCCCAGAGAACGCATTCTTTATGGCATCCAAGCTGTTGCCATGGTGTGGAAGCACTAGCTTTATTATTCTTAACACATTGTGAGCACTGTTCTTTTATATTTGTCCTGGGAACGATGGACAAAGAAAAGACTGTTAATTCATAAAGACTTTGCAGACATTTGGATTTTGTTTAATTTTTGAAACTCTTTTTTTATAGTTGATATCACCTATTATGGTTGCAGGTCTTAAGGAAACTTTAACATTAGGAAATGCTGATATTTCACATTACAATATCTAAGTCCAGTCTTGGGGAGCTTCTAGTTTCATTTAGGGAAGAGGTCTCCCTTGTAGACCCTTCAAAGGCCACTAATTCTGAACAGAAACTCATACTTCAAACGTATTTATTTTACATGTCTTCAAATAAAAGATCCAGAAATATAAAGCAATGACTAAGTGTAGTTTTCCAACCGTAGAAATCTCTAATGTGAGAATATAATTTAATTTTTCTTTAAATAAATTGTTGTATAATAAAAGTGAAAAAAAAAGAATGACAGACAACTGTTAATTCAGAAATAGCATTTAGAAATAAAGAAAAACATCTAATCACATCATTATAAAGAAAAAGTAAAACTAATGAAAAGCTAATTCTCAAGGAAAATATGTGACATGTAATAAGTACACTATTCATAAGCTAGCAAAAATGCTATTTCAAATGTGAAATATTTGAACAGGTAAAGTAACAAAGAAGTAAGGGACTATTAGGTAGTCTGGTGAGTAAGTGTTGATATTAAATATTCTGGGATCAAATACTTTATATAATATGGACTTTATAATTGGTCTTACTACTTGGTCTAATATTCCATAATCTTAGGAATCTAGTCTCAATAAAAAATATGGGCAAGACATAGGCAACATGTATTTCACAAAATTTTTTCATAATAATAAAAATGTGAAGATGACAAAAATGTCTACATAAAAGGGATCAGTTAAATGAATTATGATGTATAATTATGTAATATTAAGTAAAAAATCAAAGCAAATTATAAGAAGTATTATTAATGCAGAAAGGTGTGTTTCCATTATAATAGTGAGTAGAAAAATGCAAATAGAAATAGGAGGGTTTATTCTGATCTCAGTTGTCTAAGATGACATAGGTAATAGCAATGTCTCTTAAAAAAACACTAAAGAAAAATATTGCTCATTTAAGTTGTAGATTATGGGCAATTTTAGGTTCTTTTTAAAATCAATTTTGTGATCCTAGTTTTTTATAAAGAGAACATACTGCCTTACCATAAGTAAAATGATTTAATAAAAGTTTTACTTTTTTATCTATGGTCTGGCTCCCTAGTATCTCAGTTCTGCTTTCCTTAGTCTTAGAATATGTTCTATTCTGGACGTTGTTCATAAAGGTCTGTGGTAAAAGAAATATTTAAATCCAACTTACCGTGAACTGAAGTCTTTAGTGTCAACTTGAGATAAGAATACCAATTTTTAAAAAGCCACTGATTATACCAACTGTTCTGAATGCTTTTGGAGAAATAACAGGTTCATTTTATGGCAAGGCATCTTATTTGTAAAGAACATTTTCTATGGACTTTACAATGACTGAGCTATCAATCGGCACTGTTTTCAAGTTTATCCATTTTTACCTTAAATTTAATATTCCATTCTCTCAAATAATGACTCAGAAATTATTGCTTAGAGAAACTTGCTAAGTAAATCAAAGTTTAAGGTCATAGGCTCACAAAAAAATCTGTGAATGTGGGCCACAGGCATCCCAACTCAGGTAATAAATTTCAGTAGTCAGTAAATTCCCAAAGCTTTGGTCTACAGTAGAAATTGATGGAGGAAAAACCCAAACTTTTGGTGGATTGCTCTCCATCAGCCTCCTTCTGGCATATTAGCCAAGTTTCTTTTTAGTGACTAAATGAAGTATACTATAAAAGCCACTTGTGATTCATTCTAACCAGATTTAAAATTCTGAAAATATAAACTGCTAAAAAAGAAAAATTATGGATTGCCAGCATTATGAACTCAGCAGCAAATGCAGTTTCCTAGAGGAACACATCCCTGAATTCAGTTCTTTTAAGCCTTTTCTTAAGAAAGAGTGTGTTCAACCTGGAGAGAACTCCTTTGATCCTTGGGACCCTGGATCCACATGGCTTAGAAACTCAGAACCAACAGCATCTGTTATTTGTGGCTGGTTATGCTTATGTGTTATTCCAGGCTCAGATATCCCCAGAGTTTGTCCTTATCAAAATTTTCAAGTGAGATTTTGGAGATATATTTAAATGGATATTACTTAAGCAGAGCTAGCTAAGGGTGTTCTGAACTTTCAGTTCCCAGAGGATTAGAATTAGCAACTTTAGTTAAGATGGCAGCCAAACCAGTTCATGCTGTTTTCTCTTGCGGCTGTGGCATCTGGTAGGAGGGAGGGGATACAGATAGACTGGGATAGCAGGCTACCAATTGGCAGTAGTTTGGGAGTAACTTGCTTTTATTTTTCTCTATACTTAATAGGATTCTGGAAGCATCCTGAAATTAGGAGAGATGAAAGGACACGTTTTGCTGAATTCAATACTGATTCAGGAACTATCATAATTCTAAAATCTCCTAGGAGTGTTAAATCATTACCCCAAAATAGCTGACAGTGATGTTGAGATTCCCTGAAAAGTTTATAGCCATTAAGGGAAATGTAAATACCATGCGAATTCACAACTAACAAGCACTCTCTATGTATTAGTCACACTCCTAAGTCTAGTATATCACCTGATTCTCACATAATCCCGTGAAGAAGCCGTTAATATTTCCATTTTGTATATAAGGTAATTAATGCTAACTTTGAGCATCACTTGGACAAGATTTAAAAGCTCATAATTAGTAAAGCTTGGCTTTAAATCCAGACTGATATGTCTTCTAAGCCTGTGTTCTAATCATATATTAATTCACTGGTCCTATGATGTGTGTTATTCTCTAGATGTGATGGGAGGGAAATCCTGACTCAGACCAGCTCTTGTTCTACCACCAGGATGGCAAGGCTTATTCCTCAGATAGATCCCATGTATGGCAGCTACTCAGTAAAGAAAGGGGTAGAGAAAAAATATTTTGGGAAACTAATAAATTCATGAAATACCTAACACAAGGTCAAGACTAATAAGAATTACTTATAACTGAGTGAATTTATAAAAATGATTAATGATTATGAATTTTGTTTAAAATA
>JAKSZT010037624.1:6058-19769 GCA_026826555.1 Tolypeutes matacus
TTGTTTGTTTGACTGCTATGCAATCACTTGAACTGAGTATGCAAACATAGTATTTTTTCCTGATGTTTTCCCATAGCACTAGTTGTTTTACTCCGCAAATGTGAATGTGTGTTTTATTTGGAGATTTACATCTCTTTTCATTTACAGTAAACTTGAAACTTCTGCGTTCACGAAACATGCTGTGAATGTTGGAAGTAGTTCAATTTCCAATGTTTAATAATATACTTGTTTGATTCCCTGCTATGCTCTTGGTTTCAGTCACATTGTAAAAACCCGGATTTTACGTAATTCTATGCCTCTGCAGTAACTTCTTCACGTTTCCAATGTAAGATTCTTGTTTCTTGTTTTTCCAAATCTGTGTATTCACTTAAAATCATTTTCTATACACTGGTTTAACATAACACTCTGTGAATACAGGGGTAAATTCAACTTTCAAAGTTATGTATCATACACGTTTGTTTGGCTGCTACGCAATCACTTTCACTTTGTATGCCAACAATCTGCTTTTCCTGATGTTTCCCCCTAGCACCAGTTGTTTTACTCCACAAATGTGAATTTGTTTTTAATTTTGTACCTTGCTACTCTTTTCATTTCCAGTGACCTTCAAACCACTGCTTTCACCAAAAATCAGTTAGTCATCTCGAAAATTCCTTATCTACTTTGGCCAAAATGGTTCTGCAAATTAGGCGTGGGTTAGATCTATTATTCTTAAAACAGGGAGGACTGTGTATAGCCCTCAGTGAAACCTGCTGTTTCTATGCTAAGCACTCAGAAGTGATAAAGGAAATCTTCTCAGTAGTCAGAAAGAGGCCACAAGAATGAGAAGAACTCAGAACAAAAGGTACAAACTTGTATGAAAGCCTGTATTCGTGGTCTCCATGGCTAACAACCTGCAATCGCACTTGTCCTCATTATGCTGGGATTTCTAGTGGGCCCTCTTTTCATTAATTTTCTCACTTACTATATTCAAAAAAGAATACAGGCAGTAAAACTAATGGTGCTACACTCTCAATACACGCCTCTTTCTACTGATGCACAGTCAATGGTTTGACTAATGCCATTACAGGAGTAGGGAATGAAGGAAACAAGACCACACCAATTCTCCCCAGCAGGAACCCCAAGCTTATAAAATATGTGTGGTCATTAAAAACCCGGACATCCATCCAGACATAGTGGGGAAATGGCAGGCCTCATGATGGAATGGTGCCACTCATGCTGTGAAAAGTTAAATCACTACCCCCCCACTGAGATGCTAATGGGAAATATCCACTTTTGTAACTCTGCTTGCGTGCTTTCCTCAGAAACCTATATAGAAATATATGTGTTTGAACATACCAATCCTGTCTCTTGCCACACTCAGGAAAGTTTGGCACGCACGGGAAGAAAGTCTATAAAGGCTTCAGTCTCCATATATTAGGTGTGATTCTTACTAAAGAGTACGCCCCGGCCGTTAATAAAGTTTCCATTAAATTTTTCTCCTGGGAATAGTTATTTATACGAAGTGTTCCACTTCACAGTGCACAGTGGTCAGCACACCATTTTGCTCAATGATTGCCAAACCCAAAGTACAGCCACTGCTTTATGAGTTCCCATTTCTTCCAGACTAAGGAGATCCCTCCTGATCCCTGTGCCATGGTTTAAAACCCTCCTTTGAGTCTTGTGTGGACCCTGGAAAAGTATGTTCTTACTAACCCATTGCTTGGTGTGTAAGGCTTTTCTATGTAGGACATTTTTGTTAGATTCAGATAAGGGACCCTTCAATTAGCTCAAATTTTGTCAGAATACTTTAGTTTAGTTGAGGGCCTCAGATTAGATTTCAGGCACCAGGATGGACCCCAATCATTGTGCAGAAGTCCTACATACAAGGAACACACAAAGAAAGAGTGCTGCCATGTGGAAGAAGGCTCCAGGATCTCCTACAGCTATGGAGAGACACAAAAACCCTGAGAGGCTGAGGGAGAGGCCTGAGGCTGCAGTCATGGAGCAGCTTGAATCTGAAGACATCCAGGCCAGAAGATAAGGGAGACGTGTGAACAATTGTTTCTGATGGTGCAATGCTGAGCTCAGGGACAAAGTGAGTTTGAAGGAGAAGGCAGAGAGAGACAGGTAGGCTGAACATTTTAACTAGGGAGGAGTCCAGCAGAAGCCGACCCTTGTTAAGACACCATTTTTGATGATGCCTTGATTTGGACATTTGCAGAGCCTCAGAAATGTAAGCTTTAACCCTAATAAATTCTAATAAAATCAAAGTATTTCTGGTATTTTGCATTGGCAGTGCTTGGCCGAGTCAAAGAGCTAGGGACACAGGATTGGAGAGCTGCCCTGTTTCCAAAGGCAGTGTTATCCTGCTGTCAAGTGAATCCACCTGTAAACTGTGGGTGTCTCCAGACTAAACAGGATTGAGTACTGGTAAGATGGAGGATGAAGTGCTCTTGGCCAGCAAGTTCTGCAAGACAGGGAGTCAGGCAGGGGTTTCACATTGTTTGGTGAAATGTATAAAGTCAAGGATATCCCACTATGCTGTACCTGGCTCAGGAAGTGGTTGGGGGATGGGCACTGGAAGATAAAATCATGAGACCTGGAGTCTGGTACAGCAGAGGAGTCAGGGCACAGAGAAACCGAACCCTAGCCCTAACCCTAACCCTAACCCTAAACCCTAACCCTAACCCTTTTGTTAATAGAGAAATGAAAGAACAGGCTCATGAGATAAAGTAGTTTAATCCATGGGTACTGCTGAGTAGCATATCTAGTATTTATTATAAAATCTTACTGACTCTATGGAATCCATCCACACTCATGTTACTTGAAGGCAAATATCTTGGAAAAAAAATTAAAAAAGTGTGGAATGGCACGACAAAGGAAAATGATTCACAGTTTGGAGCAGGCACTGTAGGATGTCTGCATGTATTACCCTAGTACCTCCTCAAAGCAACTTGATTAGCAAGTTTTTATTTCCACATCTTATATGTGATGCAGGGGGAATAGGGAGGCAAGATGGTGGCTGAGTAAGGCATTCCAAAAGTCAGCTCATCCTAGAGAGCAGTTAATAATCTAAACAGAGCTGTCTAAATCACCTGTTGGGGGTCCCAGAAGATCAGAAAAACATCATGCAACATCCTTGAAAGGACTGAAGTTGGAGACTTCACATCTGCAGTGAAGATTCCTGAGTAGGGCACCCATGCCGCAGAGGCCAGTGCCCATCCTCCACTGGTGGCACAAGTAGCCTTGGGAACAATTCCAGCTGGAGATGCAAGTTCCATTTTCCTAAAACAGCAGAGGAAGAAATGGTTCAGCACTGACTTCAGCTGCTGGTTAGTAAATTTGGCTGGCTAAAGTATAATCCTAAGAACAGTTAAAGTTTGAATGCATACAAATCAGAAAGAGGGTGGTAGCTGCCATTTTAACTCCACCCCTGGCATGAGTAGAAGAGAGGTTAATTGAAAATCACAGTGACAGAAGGGACCAGATTCTTTCCACCCTTCTGATTACAGCCCTAGCCCAGGCTCCAGCCCCAACTCTAGCAGGGAGGAAGCAGGAGGTCCTGCACAAGTCACTCCAGGGAACTGCAGGTGCTTTTGGCCAGCACAGACTGGATAGTTGGACACTTGGAAATCCATCCTTTCATTCCATTATGCTTGGAGTGGACACTGTCTTTCTTCATTCTCTCAGGGCACCTGCAGGTGCTTTTGGTTTGTGGAGTGCCTTCTATTCCATCTCCACTCCCACCCCCATAGGATAGGAGGATGCTAGTGTTTCTTCAGCCTCTCCGGGCAACTACAGGTGCTTTCAGCCAACACTGAATGGATACTCAGACATGTGTAGCTCCATCCCCATCTCCCAATAGGATAGGAGGGGAGCTGTGTTTCCACAGGCTTTCTGGGCAAAGGCAGGCACATTTGGCCCGCATAGACTGAAGTGTTGGGTGCCTGTGGATCCACCCCCACCCCACAATAGGATAAGAGGAGGCAGATGATTCCTCGGCTTCTCCAG
This sequence comes from Tolypeutes matacus, assembly GCA_026826555.1. Taxonomy (NCBI): domain Eukaryota; kingdom Metazoa; phylum Chordata; class Mammalia; order Cingulata; family Chlamyphoridae; genus Tolypeutes; species Tolypeutes matacus. Next base: position 10,049 of record JAKSZT010037624.1, read on the forward strand.
GCAACAGCAGGCACTTAAGGCCTACAGGGATTGAACTGTTGGGTACCTGTAGGTCTACTCTAAATCTACAATAGTAGAGGAGGGGGCTAGTATTTCCTCAGCTCTCTGGGCAATGGGAGGCACTTTCAGCCTGCACAGACAACTGTTGGGTGCCTGTTGTTTCATCCCCACCCCCTAAAGGGTAGAAGGGAAAGTACTACCTCAGCCTCTCAGGACAACTGCAGGTGCATTTTGCCAACATGGATTATATTGATGGGCATTCTAATAACATTCTGGGGGGTCCATCCCCACACCTGGCAGAGATATGGGGAGCTGAGGTTAACTCAGTCTACCTGGGCAGTTGTGGTAATTTTGGACCACATAGCGAAGAATGATGCCCACACTTGCAGCTCCATCTCTGCCCCAGGCAGGGGAGGAAGGTGTGTGAAGCTGCATCAGTCTGATCTGGCGACTACATATGGTCTTGGCCTGAATAGCTTAGGTTACTACATATATCTGTGGCTCTTTCCCTACCCCTGGAAGAGGAGAAAGGTAGGAGAAGCTTCATTGGCTCCTGGGGCAATATGGGCAGCTTCAGGTTCCACAGTTTACAGTCCCAACTATATCCTCGGCTTCTACTACACAACTAGCAAGGCAAAAAAGACAAAAATCTTTAAACTAAAGAGAGAAACTGCTCCCATAATAAATGCATCTAGTAAGCCAGATACCAAGACACCAACAAAAAATTACCATTCATACCAAGAAACAGGAAGATATGGCACAGTCAAAGGAACAAAATAACCCTTCAGATGACATAAAGGATTTGAGACAACTAATCATAGATTTTCAAATAAATCTCCCTAAGAAATTCAATGAGATGGCTAAAGACATTAAGGATATTAAGAAGGCACTCTAGCACAAAGAGGAATTTGAAAGAATACACTGAAAAATAGCAGATCTTATGGGAATGAAAGGCACAATAAATGAAATAGAAAGTACACTGCAGACATAACAGTTGATTTGAGGAAGCATAAGAAACAATCAGTGAGCCTGAAGTCATGGCCTTTGAAAGTGAACATACAAAATAATAGATGAAGTAAAAAACAGAAAAAATTGAACAAGGTCTCAGGGACCTAAATGATGAAAAGTGAGGTGCAAACATATGTGTCATGTATGTCCTAGAATGGGAAAAGAAGCAGAAGGAATATTTGAAGAAATAATGGTAGAAAATTTCCCAACCCTATTGAAGGGCATAGATATCTGTATCCAAGAGGCACAATACTCCCATCTGAATAAATCTGTATAAGCCAAGTTGAAGCACATATTAATCAGAATGTCAAATGTCAAAGACAAAGAATTCTGAGAACAGCAAGTTAAAAGCAATGTACAATATACAAGGGATACCCAATAAGATCAAGTGACAATTTCTCATCAGAAAGTATGGAGGCAAGAAGGCAATGGTAGGATATATTTAAGATAATGCAAGAGGGAAACTGCCAGTTAAGAATATTATACCTGGCAAGTATGTCTTTCCAAAATGAGAGTGAGTTTAGAGTATTCATAGATAAACAGGAACTGAGATATTTGGAACCAAGGGATCAACATTGCAAGAAATACTAAAGGGAGTGCTACAGCCTGAGAAGAAAAAATAGGAGAGAGAGTCTTGGAAGAGAGTCTAGAAATGAAGATTATATTAGTAAAAAAAAACCTAAAAGTATAAAAAGAGTGGTGAAAATAAAATATGACAGACAAAACCCAGAGATCAAAATGAGAATTTTGATTTTTACCCATAATAAAAAAAAAATGATGCTGCTAATATGGCATTAGAAAAAAAAAAAAAACAACTATATGAGATTAAAATCTGAATAAATCATGGTTACTGTCCTCAAAACATTTGAACTGTGGTGTAATTGTATATGTAATTAGGTGCAATAAAGAACACAAATTTGTTTGACAATTATCTGCAAAATTGTCATTCATAATAAGGTATTACTTCTGTCTGTGAAATGTGATTTTCCAACAAAAAGAACAACAAAAAGGCAGCTCAGCGAGGTCCCTGGAGCAGAATGTTGAAATTGACTCCATGATACCCTCAGATAAGCACAGGAGGCTGGGGTTGTAGAGGTGTGGGGGGAACATGTTCAGTTAAATGAGGGCAGAGTAAAGGCACAGCAAAAGCAAAAGATCAAAAGTTGACCAAGAAAAACTGGTGAATCTTCCAGTGGCTTGTTCTTTCTTGCTTCAATTTATGGCCCCATTTCTTGTCTCTTTGTGACCTAGGGTTTTACAACAAGTAGTGAAATTATTACATTTTCATTTTAGAAATATCACTTTAGTGGTAAAAGACAGGAGAAGTGAAAGACTAGAAGCAAGGAGACCAGGAAAGAGACAATGGTGAACTGATTAATGTTGAGGAAAGTCCCCACAAGGACAGAGATATTTGGGGTTAAGTGGAACCTTGTTAAATCTGTTAAATAAATTCACATATATGGTTGTATATCTAACATTTTCAAATTGGCTACAACCAGCTTGAAAAATCAGGTGATTTCAAAATAAAGTTTCCCTTTTCCCATTGATACTTTCAATATTTTCATGACTGTAAAATCCAAATCTTGAAGCATTTTAGGTGAAGATGTTGGAAAATCAGTTTCCAATAATTTGATTGCAGTCTAACCAAGTGAATAAGATATGCACATATTTTTTAATTTGAAAGAATTTAGAAGTGTTTTTATTTATGACTATTAATTTTACTGGTCTATAATGATAAACCTTAAATATGGGGAACAAGCCTGGAGATAAGTTCCCCTTGTTACAGAATTTTAGTGATTCTCCATTTTTTGATGGTTTTCCTTATCCCTGATCATTTTTTTAGGAAGTACTGGGATTGAGCCTGGTATCTTGTTCATGGGAAGCAGTTGTTCAAACACTTGAACTACATCTGCTACCTCCTGCCCATTTTTAAACCCTCATTAATCTCTCCCTTTTCTGCCTCATCCCTGATGTAATCATTCATTTATTAGCTATACTTTAGAAATATGTACCAACATTATTGTTTCCTTTTAGATGATATGTTTGGATATACATTTCTCTCATTAATAGTGATTTATCATGTTTTTATATGTTTATATATCAAATTTTATTCCTCAAATTTTGAATTAACCATCTATCAAATTTGTCTATTTCTTGACTGGATGTTTTGTGTTATATATGACATCCAAAATACCAAATGGAAAATGCAGGACCTGAGTAGAAGTTATATCAGGGCCCAGATCAGACCACTGCCAGAGACCCAGTGAGAACACAATAGACACTAGTTTATCTAAGGTTACCTTCTATCCCTCTACTTTAGAGCAGATACAATCCCCAGAATTTTCATGGGAAAGAAGTAGGAGGAGACCTAGGACTATAAATGTGTGAACACTTCTCATAAATGGTCTAAATCATCAGAGGCTAGTTATCTCAGTTAGCCTTTGACCTGGTAAGTTTGAAGTTAACTTTTCCCATCCCAGGTCTATTGTATTCAAGCGAAGTCAAGGTTTTGGAGAATAAAATGATTCATTAAAGAAAATATAACACAGTGCCTCATTCTTGCCACCCTTTGCTGGAAGGAATATAAATTGAAAGTAATGTATTTAACCAAGGCCAGTTTTCTTACATACATTTATCAAAATACAGATATTTATTTTATGTATATTCAAGAGATAAAGGAGCTCTGACAACAAATCCCAAAATATATAATGCTCCCAACACAGAAAAATACCATTTCTCACTCACATAAAGTCTGAATCAACTGGTGTTATTGATAGGGGACTCTCTTCTGCATTGTTATGTAGATACTCAAGCTCCTGACATAATTTTGTTCTGTTATCATCCTTGATTTACTTCTAGTTTAATATGATCATTCTACATATAGATGGCAGAAGGGAAAAGAACATGGAAAAGAGTTTTTGGGAGATTTTGTTCACATTTGTTTTGTTCAGAAAAAGTCACATGGGAACACCTAACTACAAGGGAGGCTGGGAAATGCGGTTGAGCTCAGTGCCTGGGAAGAATAGGTAGAAGTATAGTAGACAGGAAGCCAGTCTCTCCCACCTTCTTCCAATTCACATTCATGTCATCATTCTCCCTAGATTGTTCTGAATCTATGTGTTCAACTAACCTTGCTGTTTTCAGATCTTCCTATCTTTTCAGGGACAAATAAAGTTCAATTTATTGAGTCATATTAATAACTTCATAATTCTCTATATAATTAAATGATTTATAAAAATTTAATTTTATTTATTAATTTATGTACTAAAAGAATGCCAGATTTCTCTTATTTTGTCAATTAACAAAATATTATAAAGTATACCTCGATCATACTCTTTGTGTATGCATCCATCAACATGGTAAGATTTTTCTCTTGGTATATAGTTAATGTGGAAATTTTTGTTCTTGTTAAGTAGTTTATGGATTTTTAAATTTTTACTAGATTCTGAAAAAATTGATTTGTGAAATTTTATTTCCTTCATTTAATTGAGAAATAGTTATGAAGCTTTAAAAAAGAAATTAATTGCTATGTATCCTGGAGTTAAAAAATGAGCAAAACCCAAAACTATATATTTGATTAAATAGTTGTTTGGCATGTGTTTTGATCTTTGTTTGATTTTCTCAGTTGTATGCTTTTCACTGATTTTTATTCATTCTTCCTTATTAATGAACACATTAAATGGTATGGATGTTTTCTTGAACATAATTTTACCTCTTTTTCATAGGGTAAGTGTGTTATTTATTTATTACTATTACTTTTTAACTTATAAGTCTATCTTTTTCCAGATTGGACTACCTTTTTTAAAATAACAAAGAATTTAAAAGTGCTTAAAAAATTTCATTGCATCTGTATATATTTTTGTACAATATATTTTCTTGTTTAATTTTCTGTGGCCTGAGAATATAGTATAATTCATACATTGTGGATTTCACTGATATTTACAATAATGAATATCAGTGAAATATCCTTTATGGAAAATTCATATATTTTCATCAAGCTTGTTATTGCATGTTTCAAATCCTGATAGCCATTTCTACTTCCAGGATAATTCAGCTTTCTACTTTCAAAACAAGAAGTAGGGTGAATATTCTTCATAGAAGAGGATGAAGTAACTTCTTGTTTGTAAACAAAAGTACTCAGGAATTATTGTTACAGAAAAGCTTAGGAAAATGCACAATAATGGACAATTGCTTGTGTGATTGTCACAAGATATAAAAGAGTCTATCTTTATGTCTTCAGATTGAAAGATAAGAAGTTTGAACATATTGAAACAATAAGTTTGTTTCTTTAACCTTCTCAATTTTACCTTGTTCCCTAACTGATGATAAAATAAAATAAATAAATAAAGATAGATAGATAGATAGATAGATAGATAGATAGATAGATAGATGATAGATAGATAGATAGATAGATAGATAGATAGATAGATAGATAGATAGAGTCATAGGTTCAAGAAAAATCTGCTGGGCATAATGAAGATGTAATTGAGTGACCACTACATTTTTGGTCCTCTAGCATTGGAAGAAATAGTTTGCATAGGCCTTCCAATTTGTTCCAGGATACTTTAAAGATCCAACTATGGAATCAGATAATATAGCATTGGTGATAGCTTTCCTTTACCTGGCACTTCTCCCTAACATCTGCCACAATGGTAACCTGGATTCAGTGTTTCCATTATCACAATTCCCATCATCATCATTATCATTGCAGGTTGCAAATGCTTTTTGTTCAGTATCCCCATGGACAAACCTTAATCAAAACCAACCTCACTAAAATGGGCTTCTTTCTTTTTCAAGATTGAGAAACATTTCTCTCTCTCTCTTTTTTCCATAGGGTGTGCTAAATATCTCTTCTTGACCCACACACCTAGAGTGTAGGGTGACCATACAATGTATTTTTTATTTTATTTTATTTTTTATTTTTTTATTTTTTTATTTTTTATTGTGGGTAAAAATAAAAATTTTCACAATACATACCAACATTTGCAAAATGATATACAAATATATATGCATATATGTGCATTTGCTTACAAAAATGTTATTTATTTTTAAGCCAGGATAGTTTTGAGGTTGAAACTGTGACTATCAAGTCTAAACATGAGGAATCATCACCCTGCTTAGGACCAAAATGTAGCCATCTACAAACCTATGCCTGACTCACTCTTCATGAACTATGGCATTTTTATACAGACATCTTTCTACCACTGTAGGGATCTTAAAATCCCCTTAATCCAAACAATTGATATTAATTTCCTCTTTGTGTCTCCATGGTCCACTAGCCTACAAGGTCCCAGTACCCTTCCTTGTAGGAGAAAATATTTAAGAGTCTTTGCTCAATAGGACAGTTTCCCTGCACCTGTCGTTGTAGGGGAATGCCCTCTACATCCTTATCTTTTTTCATGTTTTCCCAGCACTGCACCCCCTCCCCTTTAACTAGACTATAGTGTTGTATATTTGACAGGAACCTTTCCTCTACCCAACAATGCAAAACACCACCAGGTTCTCTGTCTGTGCCATTAGATTTCTTCCAGGCTAAAGACCCTCTTTTGCAGCCAAGAAAAGAGGTGGGATCAGGTTCAAATGTATTTCCATAGTGAATTATGGAAAATGAATGCCATTTTGGATCATGTTTAGGTGAAGTTAAAAATAAACACTTTAAATTTCACTTAGATAAAAATCTGAAATATCTTTCCTGAATCCTCCTGCCCTCTTCACCTTTTCAGGATCAAATTTCTTTCTCCTGATTAATTCCAACCTCACTCTCTCCTCCCAATCTTTCTCTCTTTGATTTTCTAGCATGCTATTTCTGCCTCTGTGTTGTCTCCCCAACTGACTTTCTCCTCCACACCCACAGAGGCACACAGTCTTGCCACTGCTGGCCTTCTTGACTCAGCTTAATATAAAAAGAATTTCTGAATTTAGAAATAGTCCTACAAAATCTGGCATAATGTAGCACTTGAAAAGTAAGGGAAATTTTTGTAGAGCTTGTGAAATCTTTAGCTTTAGGAGTTGTTATAGTGAAGACATAGAAGAAAAGAAATTGAATAGTTTTGAGAAAAACTGCACAAAGTACACAAGAGTTGAAAGATGAATTTAAAAATATCCTTGTTATTACAATATGGACATTACATAAGTTTTGCTGTATCTTTCCATATTTTCTTTCAAAATGAGTGCTTTGTTTATCTGTTTTTCACTCTAAACTGCACTATTTGAAGATCATTAAAATCTTGAGTTTGAAGTTACTATTAGATTGAAGGATTAATGTTGATTAGGAGGAATAAATAAAGGAGGTTTGGATTTAAACACAACCAGGCTTCGGTTTCAATCCTACACCTGCCAATTAAAATCTGAAGAGCTGTGTAATATTTGAGAGTTTCCCAGAGTCCTCGGAATTTCCCTTGCTTCACTATTTTTGCATTTATATTTTTATTTTTTCATTACACAACAGAACATCATGCCTCAGCTACCTTAATTAAAATTAGCTTCTAATCATCTTTCAAATTACTGTTCAATTGTCTTTGCTTCTCAGAAGACTTTCCTTCCTTGTTATTTGCTTACTTCCTAGTAGGTATATCAGTTGTAATTATACATTCATCATTAACTAATAAGTAATTAATGATATTGCCATTAAACTGTAAATGAGAATAGTTCTTCTTCTTTCTTTTTATCTTCTTCTCCTGTTCTTTTTCTCTCTCTCTTTTTCCTTTTCCTTCTCTTTCCTCTTCTCATTCTTCTTCTACTTTATGTTTTATGTTCAGAGCCTAACAGTGTTTCACATATACTCAGTACTCCATATATTTTTAATGATTTAATTTATCATACAATTTGGCCTTGGTAACTTGTAGACTCCAGCAATATCTACTTCCAGTCAATGCCCATGTCTTTTGCTCACTATGATTTTTTAAAAATATATTTGTATTACAGAAGTTGTGAACTTACAAAACAATCATGCACATGTATGGAATACCCATACAACACCCCTTGACCAACACAACACAATGTTGAGGAATATTTGTTGCAGATTATGAGATAATATCTGACTATTACCACTAACTACAATCCATAGCGTACATTTGGCATATTTTTTCCATACCCCCTATTATTAACACAGAACATCTTTGTCATTGATGCAAGAATATTACAGCATTGCTATTAACTATGGTCCATAAGTTACATTATTTATATTTTCCTATTCTTCTCCAAATTCCAACCACTCAGCAATAGTGAAGTATATCCAGTCTAGTTCAAAAAAGGACGTTCTTGTATTTGTACTATTATCACAATTTTCATCCACCTCTGGTTCACTGTGTTATTTAGTCCCTAGATTGTTCTCTAGCTTACTTTCAGTTGACATTTACATCACCAGACTACCATTTTCAGCCACAATCCCATTTATAGAGCAGCTGCATTAGTTCTACTCATTAAAATGTGTTACCATCAACTCTATCCACTTCCACACTTTTACAGTAAAGTTAATTAAAACTTCAATACACATTAAGCATATGTACACCTTTGCAGCCCTCCTTTTATCTCCTAATAGCCTATAATCTAGGTTTTAACTCTATGTATTTATTCATCATATTTAGTTCATATTAATGGGACCATGTAATAACTGTCCTTTTGAGTCTGCTTTATTTCACTCAGCATAATGTCTTCAAGATTCATCCATGTTATCATAAGTGTCCCAATTTCATTTCTTCTTACTGTAGCATAGTATTCCATCATATGTATATACCACATTTTGTTTATCAGTCCATTGGTTGATGGACAGTTGGGTTGTGAATAATACTGCTGGCCATTGTGAATAATACTGCTATGAACATTGGTGTTCCAGTGTATGTTCAAGTTGCAGCTTTCAGTTCTTCTGGATATATTCACAGTAGAGGAATTGCTGGAGCATATGGCAGTTCTATATTTAGCTTCCTGAGGAACCACCAAATTGTCTTCCACAGAGGCCCCACCATTTTTCATCCCCATCAAGAGTGCAGGAGTGTTCCTATTTTTCCATGTCTTTTCTAGTACTTATTGTTTTAAAAATCATGGCCGTCGTATGTGGTGTGAGATGATAGTTCATTGTCATTTTGATTTGCATTTCCCTAAGAGTTAGTTATATTGAACATTTAAATCTGTTGCCCATTTTTTAATTAAACTGCTTGCTTTTTTATTGTTGGGTTGTATGATTAATTATATGAAAAACCCACAGCTAACATTGTATTTGATGATAAAAGACTGAAATCTTTCCTGTTGAGATAGAAACAAGACAAGGATGCCCACTTTCAGCCCTCTTGTTCAATATAGTGCTAAATGTGTTGTTGGATTCAATTAGCAAGTATTTTGTTGAGAATTTTTGCATCCATATTCACTAGGGAGATTCTTCTGTAATTTTCTTTTTTTCCTAATATCTTTAAATAGCTTTGTTACTAAGGTGATATTTGATTCATAGAATGAGTATTATAGCATTCCTTCCTTAATTTTTGGACAAGTTTGAGTAAGATTGGAATTAAATCTTTGAATCCTTGGTAGAACTTACCTGCGAAGCCATCTGGGTCTGGGCATTTCATTTTGGGGAGTTGTTGGATGATTGTTTCAACCTCTTTACTTGTGATTGGTTTGTTGAGGTCCTTTATTTCTTCTCGAGTCAATGTATGTTGTTCGTATGAAGTTTTCCATTTCATCTACATGGTCTAGTTTGTTGGCATGCAGTTGTTCATAG
>JAKSZT010037625.1:100986-116043 GCA_026826555.1 Tolypeutes matacus
CAAAACACTGACATGATAAATATTTTATTGATGAAATATTTAGACCTGTTATCATTTTAAACACATATTAGAGAAACTGAGTTTCATATAACTGTACCTTAATTTTTGTAGAGAAACATTGCACCCAACCATAATTTCAATTATGTTGAAAATGACTAAAATAACCTTTTCTAAATTTGTTTGATTCTGTGTTTTAATGAGTGATTCATATTACTTATCTTCTGTACTTCTCTTTTCAGTAAATAGGGATGTAAACAAGGAAATGGGAAACTGGACATTGGTGACTGAGTTTATTCTTGTGGGGATACCCACAACCAGAAGACTTGGGGCCTCCTGTTCTTCATGTTTTTATTGGCTTACTTGGTGACAATCCTTGGAAACACGCGCATCATTACCCTGATTTTTATGGATTACAGGCTTCACTCACCCATGTATTTTTTTCCTCAGTAATCTATCTTTCAGTGAAATATTAACCACAAACTGTGCTGTTCCCATGATGCTGGCAGGCTTCTTATCAGAGAGGAAGACCATATCATATGGAGGATGCTCTACACAGGCATTTTTCTACTTCTTTTCTAAATGTACTGAGTTTATCCTTTTGGCTGCCATGTCCTTTGATAACTATGTGGCCATCTGCAGTCCCCTTCAGTACCCTACAATTATGACCAACTCACTCTGTATCCATCTTGTCATCTTCTCCTGGGTGGGTGGCTTTTTCCTCATTCTCCCATCCACCATCCTAAAAATAGGACTGCCATATTGTGACCCCAAGGTGAGTGATCACTTTTTCTGTGACAGTGTCCCCCTCCTCCACTTGACCTCTGCTGACATATGTGTCATTGAGCTCATGGATTTCCTCAGCTCATCAGCCCCCTCTCACTCACCATGGTCTCTTATGTTTATATAATCTCCACCTTTCTGAAGATACCCTCAGGACAAGGACAATGCAAAGACTTTGTGACTTGTGCCTTTCACTTCACTGTGGTCTCCATGGACTATGAGATCTCCATCTTTCTTTATGTCCATCCCTCACAGAAGAGCAGACTACACCTCAACAAGATCCTCTTTATCCTCTCCAGTGTCATCACACCTCTCCTGAATCCCTTCATCTTCAGTCTATGGAATGAATTCATGAAAGATGCTCTAAAGGAAACCTTAGCCAAGGGACAGAACTTTCTCAAAGGACTGAGGTGAATGTGACAGAAAGTTTTTGAATCAACCCTGTGGATATTCAGACTTACCAAGAATGATTCCAATCTAATTGCAAGGTATTTTTAAATGGCACATATTCTAAATTATCAATTGTGTTATCATAATATTTTGGGTTTATGAGCAGTTGTTTAAGATGTTTTATATCAATTTAAAAATGTAATTTTTATTTGCATACTGATAGAGTAGCATTTTTCACAATTGCCCAAAGATGAAAACCACCCAAGTATATATCAAAAGAATGGATAAACAAAATGTGATATACACCTACAATAGAAAATGAGTCAATCATAAAAGGGAATGCAGTTCTGATGCATGAGACAACATGGATGAACATTAAAGATACTATGTTTCATGCAAAAAGCCAGGCACAAAAATACAAATATTGTGTGATCTCTATTATATGAAATAATTAGAATATGCAAATTCATATAGACCCAAAGTAGAATACAGGTTACCAGGGTTGCAGTGGAGGTAAGGAATAGGAGTTAATTAGTTCTGTTTGGGGTGATGGAAACATTTGGTAATGGATGGTAGTGATGGTAGCACAAAACTGAGATTATAGCTAACACCACTGAATTGTATATTTGCAAGTGGTTAATATGATAAATTCAAGTTGAATGTATTATACAAGAATAAAATAAAATAAATTAAAACAGTACAACATAAACATTGATTCCTAATTTAAATTATGGATTATAGTTAATAGTATAATTCTAATAATATTTCAATAATTGTAACAAAGTTCTTACACTAAAAATGTTAATCAGGAAACCCGTGTGTGTGAGTGGGGAGTACATGGGAAATTTGTAATTTCTGCATGATTTTTCTGAAAACCTACAACTTCTCTAATAAAAAATGAGAAAAATGCAACTTTCAGATAGTAATAGAAGGTGGTTATGGGTAGAAATGATATAAGTAATAATATAGTGTTTTTTAAAAGACCTACAATTGAATGTACTATTGCTTGAGAATATTACTGAGCTAAGTATATATAATCAGTTTAGCCCAATGGAATATAGGATGAAAAGGTTTCAAGGTACCCCTCTCCCCAAGGACACACTCTCATACACACAGAAATTCAAGCTTGGAAAAGTCTTTTTTTTTTGTATCCTACTTTAGATCAGGAAAAAGACCATTAATTTTTCTTTATTATTCACTTCAGTTTATTTTTATGACTATATTTACTCAGTTATTGTCTTTAATATTTGCATTTTTCTCAATCTCTTAATGGCCATGAGCTTTCCTTCCCATCATCCATGTATCAATACCTTTCTAGAACATAATAAAAAATAAATAGCAAGAAATTATCTTTAAAAGATATACAATTCATAAGCTCCAAAATGATATAATATTGGTCTTACATAAATCTATATTCCAATAAATAAAAGTCATAAAAAAATGAAAGACATTACAAAAACTTTATATGTTGTTCTTTCAAAGCGTCCCTTTATAGGTGATTCATAGAGAATGGTTCTTACATGTGTAACATTTTGTTGATCTGCAATTGTTAACCAAGTAAAAAAAAATATTAAAGAAACACAGCCATTCCTGTATGATTTGACGGGATTCCATAGATTCCTAAACAACACACTATCTTTAAACTTTAGGGAGGAGTTCAGATTTTTTATTTTTTAAATTAATTTTTAAAAGAGCTTTTGATTATATAAATGTTAGAGTGAAAATACAGGGATACCCCACCACCTCCCACAATTTGCTTTATTTACATCTTTCATTAATATGGTATATTTGTTACAATAGAAACATTACTACTAAACATGGTCTATAGTTTGCATTATGGTTTACCATATGCACCACACAGTTTTATAGGTTTTGACAAAATGTATAAGGGCTTGTATCCATCAGTGCAATAACATGCAGGACAATTCCAATGTCCCCCAAAATACCCCATGCTACACCTATTCTCCCTACTCCTTCCCCTCAGAACCTCTGGTGACCAGTCTTATATCAATGTTTCAAGTTATTCCATTACTAGCATAACAAGTCTACCTTAGTCATTGCACCTTTATGTTTGTTCAAGTCCTCAGTCTGAGGATTTGGGGATGGTGATGTCCACTCTGCTTCTGATCAAGAGGGGGCTTAGATCATATGGGGCAGATGTATGGAAATGTCTTCCTTACAGTGTTAGATACTGTCTGTTTTTCTGGAATGGATGTTGTCTATCATCACCCTTTTTCCATTTTTCTGGGTGAGTCCAAGGAACTGGAGATTAGGTGTTGGCTGTAACTCTGCTGAGATAAAGGGCTCAACCAGCATATGAACTGTGTGAAGATCTAAGCCTCTGGGACATTTATTTAATAGGTATAGTGCTAATTATAAGTTTAAATAAATAGGAAAGAAGAACCATATAAAGGAAAATTATAAATAGTTTAACTCTGAAACATTGGGAAGATAGGTTATCAAATATCCCAAGGTAAGGCCCACTGACATGGTGTTAATTTCTGATACTTTGCATCAGCACTCCTTTAGCAGAGTGATACACTTGAATAGAAAAATAATAGTCTTTATGGGAATGAAATACACAATAGGTGAGATTAAAAACACAGTTAAGGCATATAACAGCAGACTCAATTGATGATTATAGAAGAATGAATGTGATGTAGAAGAAATAACAACTGAAATTGAAGAGAGAGAGAAAAGATTGGAAACAACTGGCCAGAGACTCAGGGAGTTGAATGGTAACATGTAACACAACAACATGTGTGCCATGGGAGTTCCAGGAGACGAGAAGGGCAAAGTATCAGAAAGTATATTTGAGGAAGTAATGACAGAAAATTTCCCAAAACTCATGAAAGAAATTAATATACATGTCCAAGAAATGCAGCATACTCCAAGTGGAATAAATTTGAATAGACCTGTTCAAAGACACATACTACTCAGAATGTTAAATGCTAAAGAAAAAGAAAAAAATTTGAAAGCAGCAAGAGAGAAGCAAGCCATCACATACAAAGGATGCCTAGTAAGACTTAGTACAGATGTCACATTGAAAAATATGGTGGGGGGTGGAGAAGACAATGGTATGATATAATTAGGATACTGAAAGAGAAAAATGCAGGCCAAGAATACTTTACTTAGTAAATCTGTCTTTCTAATATGAAAGTGAGTTTAAACACTTGTAAATAAACAGAAAACATGAGTTTTCCTAAAAAGGAATCCAACTGTGTAGGAAACACTGAAAGGGGCCCTGCAGCCTGAGAGAAAAAGACAAAAGGGAGAAGATAGGAGGAGTGTGTAGAAGGGAAAACTATCAAAATGGATAACTAAAAGGAGAAAATGCAGATGAAAATAAGATATGACATATGAAAGCCAAAGAATAAAGGAGGTAAGTAATGCATTTACAGGACTATCATTGAATGTGAATGGATTAAACTCCCCAATCAAAAGATACAGGCTGACAGAATGATTTAGAAAAAAAAATGATCCAATACTATCCTGTCTACAAATGACTCACCTGAGATCCAGGCATACAAAGCAGCTGAAAGTGAAAGCTTAGAAAAGATATTCCATGCCAACTATAACCAAAAAGGACAGGGGTAACTATACTAATATTAGTCAGATTTTAAATGCAAAATTTATAAGAGATGCAGAAGCCCATTATATATTAATAAAAGATATAATCCACTAAGAACGAGTAAGAGTCATAAATATTTATGCACCTAATTAGGGTGCCCCAATACACATGAGCCAAACTCTAGCAAAACTGAAGGGAGATAGACATCTCTACAATAATACTTGGGACTGCAACATACCACTCACATCATTAAAACAATGAGACACAAGATCAACAAAGAAAGAGAGAACTTGAACAATATGATAAATGAAATAGACCAAACAGACAGATGCAGGATGTCACATCCCAAATCTTCGAGGAATACATTCTTCTCAAATTCTCATGGATCTTCATTCAGTATAGACCATATGTTGGGTCTCAATCCAGGGCTGAATAAATATAAAAAGATCGAAATTATACAAAGTACTTTCATAAAGCACAAGGAAATGAAGCTGGAAATCAATAATAGGCAGGAAAGAAGAAAACTCATGAATATGTGGAAGCCAAACAACACAATCCTAAACAATCAGTGGGTCAAATAAGAAATAGTAAGAGAAATTAGTAGATATCTCAAGATGAATGAAAATGAGAGCACAGCTTGTCAAAAATTATGGAATTCCATGAAGGCAGTGCTGAGGGAAATTTATAGCCCTAAATGCCTATAATAAAAAAATAAAATAAAATAAAAAAACTAATTGAACATCTGAACTAGAAAAAGAACTGCAAACACAAACCAAAGAAAGCAGAAAGTAATAAATAATGATATTAGAATATAAATAAATGAAATTTAGAACCAAAAAAATAGAGAAAATCAACAAACAAAAAGCTGGTTCTTTGAGAAGATCAATAAAATTGACAAACCCTTTCCTAGAGAAACAAAGAAAGAAAAGAAAAGATGCTAATGAATAAAATCAGAATTGAAAGGGAGAAGGTTATAATTGAATCCACAGAAATAACAGGGATTGTAAGCAGATGTTATGAGAAACTGTATACTAACAAATTAGACAACCTAGTTGAAATGGACAAATTCCTAGAACTTCACAAAAACCTACATTGACTCTGCAAAAAAGACCAGAACTCAACAAACCGATCACACTTAAAGAGATTGAATCATGAACAAAAATCTCCCAACAAAGAAAAGTCCAGGACCAGATGATTTCACAGGTGAGTTCTACAAAGCATTTTGAGAAGAATTAAAACCAATCTATTTAGACTCTCCAAAATGGTGAAGAGAAGAGAAAATTACTCAACATATTTTATCAAGCCAACATCACCCTAATACAAAGCAGGAAAAGACACTGCAAGAAAATGAAGTTACAGGCCAATATATGTATTAAACATAAATGTAAAAATTCTCAACAAAGTACTTGCAAAAGGAATCCAACTAAGAATTACACTCCACGATCGAGTGGGATTTACTCCTGGTATGCGAGGCTAATTCAACACAAGGAAATCAATTAATGTGAGAAACCACAATAAAAAATTGAAGGGAAAAAACACATGATCATCTTGATTGATGCAGAAATGCATTAAACAAAAACCAACCTTCTTTCTTGATAAACACTTCAAAAGATAAGAATAGAAAGAAAATTTCTTAATATGATAAAGGGTATGTAAGAAAAATGCACAGCCAACATCATACTCAATGGAGAAGAGCTGAAGGCATTCCCTCTAAGATCAGGAAGACAAGAATGCCCACTGTCCCCACTATTGTTTAACTTGTCCTAGAAGTTTCTAGTTCCAAATATCTATGTAAAAGCATATTGGCCTAATAAACAGGTTCAGTTAAAGTGCCAGGATACAAGATCAACATGCAAAAATCTGAAATGTTTCTATATACTAGTATTGAAAAACTGAGGAGGAAATCAGGAAAAAATTCCATTTTCTGTAGCAACAAAAAGACTCAAATACCTAGGAATCACTTTAACTAAAGATGTAAATTACTTGTATTCAGAAAACTACAAAACATTGCTAATAAAACATCAAAGAAGACCTAAACAAATGGAAAGAAATTTCATATTCATGGATTGGAAGACTAAATACTGTGAAGATGTCAATCCTACCAAAACTGATTTATAGACTCTAGGCAAAACCATTCAAGTTTCCAACACCTTACTTTATGGAAATAGAAAAGATAATTGCCAAATTTCTTTGGAAGGGAATTGGGGCCCAAAGAGTCAAAGACATCTTAAAAAAGAAGGGCAAAGTAAGAGGTCTCTCACTGCCTGACTTTGAAATATATTGCAAAGTAAAAGGATCAAAACAGCATGGCACTGGCATAAAGATAGACACATTGATCAATGTATTCAAATTGAGAGTTCAAAAATAGACTACGCCAACTGGTTTTTTATTTTTTTTATTTTTAAAGATTTTATTTATCCCCCCCTTGCTGCTTGTGCTCTCTGGGTCAGCTAACCATGCCATGTGGGTGGGCTTGCCTTCACCAGGAGACCCCGGGAACCGAACCCGGGGCCTCCCATATGGTAAACGGGAGCCCTACTGATTGAGCCACAGCCGCTTCCCATTGCCAACTGGTTTTTGACAAGCCTACCAGGTCCACCTTACTGGGACAAAACAGACTCTTCAACAATTGGTGTTGGGAGAACTGAATACCCATAACCAAAAGAATGAAAGAAAATCCTTATCTCACTCCCTTTACAAGGATCAACTCAAAATTACTGTGGGAGATGTTTGTGTGGGATGTGGTGGGAGGTGTGGGAGGTGGGCAACATGGGAATCCCAGTGGGTTCCGTGGAATATTTTAGGTAATCTAAGCACCTCTTAAAATATATGTATATATATATATATATAAATAACATTTTTGTAAGCAAATACACATATATGCATATATATTTATATATCATTTTGCAAATGTGTGTATGTATTGTGAGAATTTTGATTTTTACCCATAATGAAAAATAAATAAATAAATAAATAATAAAAAAGCGATAAAATCATAAAAAAAAATTAATTAAAGACCTAAATATAACATCCAGGACTATGAATCAACTAGAAGAAAATATAGGGAAACATCTTCAAGATCTGTAAGGTGTGGGACTCTTAAACCTAATACTGAAATCTCAAGCAAAAAAAGGAAAAAAAGTAGATAAATGGCACATCCTCAAATTAAAAACATTTACAACTCAAAACACTTTGTCAAAAGGGTGAGAATGCAGCAGACTCAATGGGAGAAAATATTTGGAAATCACATATCTGATAAGTATTTCATTTCCATGAAATATAAAAAGATTCTACAACTAAACAATAAAAAGACAAATGACCTAATTAAAAAATAGACAAAAGTCTTGAAGAGACATTTGTCCAAAGAAGATATACAATGGTGAAAAACACTTGAAAAATGTTCAACACCACTAGATACTAGGGAAAACAAAACAAAGCTACCGTGAGATATCGTTTCACACCAAATAGAATGACCACAGTTCAAAAGACAGAAAACTACATTGTTGGAGAGGATGTGGAAAGGTAAGAACTCTTATTTACTGTGGTTTGGAAGGTAGAAATGTACAGCCACTGTGGAAGACTATTTGGCAATACCCAGCAATACCACAACCAGATATATATACAGAAGAACTGAGAGCAGTGACATGAACAGACACCTGCACCCTGATGTTCATGGTGAATCATCAAAAATAAAAACATCTGCTGCCATGTGAGTCCAGCATCTTTTTCATTTCTTGACTTGTGTCTTTGTTCGCCATCATATCCATTACCTTTTTAGGTGTGTTAGCTATTTCTTCAGTATATTCTCCCAGTGTCCTCTTTATATCCTTAATCTCTTCCTTCAGTTCTTTAAGTTGGTCCATGATATTTGTTTGGATAGCTTTGATTAGTTGTTCTATGTACTGCATTGCTTCCTGGTTTTTATTTTGTGCATTGGACTGGTCCATGTTTTCCAGTGGGTTCCGTGTAATATTTTGGGTAATCTAAGCACCTCTTGAAATATATGTATATATATATATATAAATAACATTTTTGTAAGCAAATACACATATATGCATATATATTTATATATCATTTTGCAAATGTTTGTATGTATTGTGAGAATTTTGATTTTTACCCATAATAAAAAATAAATAAATAAATAAAAACAAACCCGGTTTCCATCAACTTACGAATGGATAAACAAATTGTGTAAATTCAGGGAGTTAATACCTAGAATATAGAACACCAGAAAATGGAATGAGGTTAGAGAATGGAAAGCTGAGGTTTAATCTGTGAAGAATTGGTAACAACATTGTTTGTAAATCTTTGGAAATGAATATAAATGATGAAAGCACATCATAATGTTTATAACAAGGAGTGCTAATATATGGGTATGACAGTGGTTGAAAGGGAAATGATATGGTTATGTATAATACTAGAAGGAACCCTAAAAAATGTAACATGGGACTGTATAGCATATTAAAACCTCATGTGAAATATGAATATGGGTAATATTACATATACAACACTGTTTTTCTTTGAAACAGAACAAATGTATGTTAATGTTACAAGATGTTTATATCAGGCAAAAATACAACTATGGACAGTAATGTATAGTAATATATTAGCAATCTGTCATTTAGAGTAAAAAAATGGAAGTATACTAAGTGAAAGAAACTAGATAAAGAGTATTACATATTTTTTTCTCCATCTATACAAAATATACTACAAATAAATTGGAAAGCGGGAAATAGAATAGCAAGCATGAATGGCAGGGGAAGGATAGAATGATTGAGAGGGGATTATTAAGGAGTAGAGTTTTTTGTCTGGGGTATTTTTGTTTTGTTTTGTTTGTTATTATTATTATTTTTATTATTGTTGATATGAAAACAACCTAATAATGATTGAAGTGATGAACCCACATTTCTGAGTTTATATCATATATCATTGATGTTAAACTTTGGAAGGACTGTATATTTTATGAATATGTATCAATAAATTTGATTAAAAATATATCTAATAGAAATAATAAATATGCAAATATATTATGAATAGGTTGATTCACAGTAATGAATATATAATGAAGAAAAATAAAATATACTCTGGAATATTGAGAAATGATGAAATAATGTTCTCAGAAAAATAATTCATTGAAACAAATTTTCTACTGTACAGATCAGAGACATGATTATAGAGAGAAGATCATTACATATTAATCACCCAATCTGACTGATGGTTTCATTCAACCAGGTATCTGTCCATTCATATGACTATCCAGAATAATGTATTTTAGCCCTGGGATTTTGAGTAGCTATCCTTATTTAAGGATATTATCCTTATTAATTGTTTTTATTTTATTGCTTTGGAGTTTGGGATTAATTTGCAAATGTTGGTAGAACTTCTGGTTCTTATTTCTGGTTCTTTTTGGTCTCCATTCAATAATCCAGCTCCACTAAGCTTTATTTAGTTCTTTGTGTATGCCAAGATATTTTTCAGTTTATGGCTACCACATATACAATTCTTTCTCCCTTAAATTTTCTTACTACACTCTACCATATATATTAATCCAAAGCCTGTGCATTCCTGTGATTTGAATTAACAATCATTTCTTCTATAAACATTGCAAGATTCTCTGCTATGGTAGCTCCCTGTCTATGCCAAGTTGATTCATTTTAATTATTATATTTATAGCATCCATAACAATTCCATTATTTTGTCTTACCAATTTTCCCATCTAAACCAAGCATTCAAGGAGATCTGCAATATGTTCATTTTACTCATGTGGTATCACTTCTTAGGAGCACCAGGCAAGAGGCTACTTCCTTTTTATGTCCCTAGAGGAGAAAAGGGTATAAAATGGGGGAGATCAAGGAGTGGAAAATACTGAGTTGAAGTGGGAATAAGTGCCTCAGTGACTGTCCCTCAATAATTAGGATTCTGAATGGAAGTATCTAGGCTGCGAATGAAGATATGCATATGAATATGGCTGGCCCAGGGGGTCTTATTTCCTGAGGAAAACTCCTTCCAGAAAATTGCAACACACTGACAGTGCAACCATGTCTGCTATGGGGAGAGTAGCTTCCCTCCATTAGTCCTGCTAGACAAAGCCTTGCAATTGCCTTTGGTGAGGCCAGAAAGATCACACATAAGAATTATCACTGGAGCCAGAATCCCTTCTTTCTTCAAGGCCCAAGGGAGAAGCATAGACAATCTCAATCATGGACTTGAATGTGTCAGACATTGAGGGGATTCAACTATAAGCAGTTAATCAGTCTGAGGTAGCAGCAGACCAAGTCTATGATTAAAGTCAGTCCAAGGACAATTAGGCCCACGTGGAAAAGTAAACACATTCATGAGGCCCAGATATTGCCACACCAGTAAAAGATGTCCCATATCCCATTAGGACATACTCTAAAGAGCCATGAGGAATTCTGACAAGCCTTATAATGGACAGTTTTACTTTGCCAGTTTCATTGATCCAGGTAGAACAAGACTTGTTAATAGCACAGAATGCTTCTTGGCTAACCAGTGGAAAATTGTGAGTTATGCAGTTATACAGCACTACACAGGCCAAGAAGTTGAAGCTAGTCAGTTGTGCCTCCAAACCTGAAAAAGTATCTTTAATAATCTCAGCAAAGCTCAATGACAGGTTCCACTCAATCTTTTCTATTTGGATGACCCTCACAGTGGCAACACCACAAAATCTTTTAAGGATAGGGCAAGTTTAGGGAGAAGAAGGCCATTATTCTCATAGTCAAAATAGCTCCAATAGTGGTTCTTTACCCCCTTTTCCAAATATTCTAGTTTTCCCTGTTTTGAAAGAAGTGAGTTGATATTCAGGGATGTATTTCATTCCTGAGCTATCAGAGTCCAGGGTAACATTGCATCAGGTTCAGATTAATGGGGTTAGGGTAATTCAGGTAATAGAAAACTCCATGGTTAGATACATGTCAATCTGTGTTATTCAATGTCACAGTGGTTATATGTTTATCTGCAAAATTTTGGCAGTGGGTGACATATCTTATTGGTGGCAAATACCTGGAATAAGAATACCGACCACCTTGGTGAGGAAGGAATCACACAAGCTAGTCCATGGCAGTAAGTGAAGAAAAGATGGGTTCTCCTCTCCCCATTTCCACATTGTGGCTCACACACCTGAAGATGCTCATGCCCTTTCCATCACTATGAATCCCCCTTATCAACTGCAATGGGTAAGACCAGTGCACTTATCCCTCTCCCAGGGAGTAGACTTCAAATCTTTTGGCATGGATTTTATTGTGATTGCATAAAATTTTCTATTCCATGTACTGATACTCTTTATGTGGTTCTTGGGGGAAAGTGACAAGACCACCTGAAGGAAAAAGTGAGTAGGAAACCTCAAATTGAAAGCCATTGTTTTCAAATTCTTTGTAGGCATATATCCATGCTCTGTACCCAGGGTGAAGAATAGAGTAGGTTACTTTTTTCCATCTCTTGCTGTTTTGATAGCAATCATGTTCTAACAGCTAATTTAGTCTTCAAGAAGTGGTTGGCGGGAATAGAAGATCCTTGCAAGATCCTACAGAGACTGAGTTGTCAATAATTATAAAAGAAGCATATATAATCAAAGGGAGGTATGACAGCTTGGTTAAACATGTGGCACATGTGTACCTGTTTGGGAATTGCTGCATTTATACTCCAGACTTCTCACTTTATATTTGTAGCCCAAGCTGAGATTATCATGTCCCCTCCCATCAGACATTTAAGCTTGTTCTTTAAATGTCCAGTAAAGTGCTCAAACACCACTGTGGCTGAAAACCCATAGACATTTTCAGATGCAATATGCTCAGGAAACCGAATCAGTAAACAAATGTAGTGTTGTAGGATCTAGATAGTATGGCTTTAGTCAGTGGAATATTAAGCCAAACCAAAAGACAATGTCAACTGCAGACAGGGTTCAACAAAATGCACTGGATGTGATGAGAAGCCAAACATACTCTTTGGCAGGAACTCCCTGGGGCATTGGCTAGTGGGAACTGTCCCTGGCCAATAATTTTAGTAGTTGTCACAAATTTTCCATGTGTTTCAATGTCTTCTGTTGTCAGTGGCAATCTGTGAATGTAGGCAAAGTGTAGGAAGGGTGTCTGAATTCCTATAGGGCATCTTCTCATGGATCCAAGAGACACATTTCTTTTCTCTGGAATGAATAATAATTCAGATTCTATATTTTACTGACAAGCATGGTCTTCTGTTTAGTTATGCCCCCCTTTGAGTGTGTAGGGGTCTTTCTGGTAAGCATCCATATACATTAAAGTACTTTTTAGCAGTAGAGCCAATTTTGATTCAGAAGTCTTATTCCCAAGGGGTAGTGACTGTTATAAATAGCAGTCTGAGGTTAGCCAGTTCCCTGGCTGAATGTTCAGGTCATTAGCCACAGCCCATGATTCAGGTAAGTGTAAAGACGTTCAATGCAGCAATTCTTATCAGGTCTTCTCAGCAAAGTTGATTGAGAATGCACACAGAAAATAGACATATAGAATAATAATACATTCAGTAGTGGGGGCTATTAAAATCCAAATCTAGAGAGCATTATCTATTTCCCCCTCATTCTGGGATTCCAGTCACCTGGGTACCAGTATCCAAAAAATCCAAGTAGTACAAATCTCCCCTATTTCCCCATGAACCTTGACCATGGCATAGGGCCTCCAAAATCCTCTGTAGATAAAGGAACTTCAGACTAATCAAAAATTCAAGGTCAAAGTTAGCAGGTTCTCCACTTTATTCCCAGGCTCATTGGGAGGCATAGAGCTCATTATACTTGTGCTAGTCATAGAGGACATCATTGAGCAAATACTAGCAATATCCTTGTTGGAACTTTTTGGCAGAAATGGAAAAACCAATTATCAAGTTTATTTGGAATGGCTAAAAATGTCTTTAAAAAGAAGAAAAAGTTGGCGGACTCTTACTTCCTGACTTTAGAGCCTAATACTTAGTTATAGTGTTAACAACAGCATGGTACTGGAATAAAAACAGACACATTGACCAATGGAACCAAATTGAGAACTCAGAAATTGACCCTTATATCTACAGTCAAGTGATTTTTGACAAGGCTCTCAAGCCATCCAAGCTGAGCCAGAGCAGTCTATTCAACAAACAGTGTTGGAACTGGATATCCATACCCAAAAGGAAAAAAAGGACCCTTATCTCTCACTTTTTACAAAAATGAACTCAAAATGAATCAAGGATCTAAATATAAAGTGAAAACTATAAAACTCCTAGAAAAATATGTAGTAAAACATCTTAATGTCTTGTGGTAGGCAGTAGTTTTTAAAATCTTATACCCAATGCATGAACCACAAAAGAAAAAAATAGATAAATGGATCTCCTCAAAATTAAACACTTTTGCACTTCAAAGGACTTTGTCAAAAGGGTGAAAAGGCAGCCCACTCAATGGGAGAAAATATTTGGAAATCACATATCCAATTAGGGTTTAATATTCATGATATATAAAGATATCCTACAACTCAACAATAAAAAGACAAAGACCTGATTAAAAAATGAGCTAAAGACTTGAACAGATAATTGTCCAATGAAGAAATACAAATGGCAAAAAACAAAACCACATGAAAAAATGTTCGAAATGAGTAGTGATTAGGGAAATGCAAATCAAAACTGCAATGTGATAGCACTTCACACCTATTAGAATAGCCACTATTAAAAAGTCAGAAAAACAGATGTGACTCAAGTGATTGGGCTCCCACCTACCACATGGGAGGTCCTGGGTTCAGTTCCCAGTGCCTCCTAAAGAAACAAAGAATACAAACAGACACAACAAGTGCAAACTACAAAGGGGTGGGGAGAGATAATAAATAAAATTTTTAAAAAACCAGTATAAGATGTCATCAGTCTAGGAGGGCACTCACTAACTCACTCTCGAAGGATGGCTGATTGGGGACAGGATACAGCCTGAGGGGTCTGTGCTGGGGGCGCACGGAGCGAGAACTTTGGGGACATCGATGTGGAGGGAGCTGGACGGCGAGGTGGATTGCTCAGGAAGATTCGTAAGATTTTCCCCTGCCTGTGGCAGTCAGCACAGACAGCTGAGCCACACACTCAGGGAAAAAGGCTGGGCTGAACTGCAACTCCCACCGGCAACTCGGCAACTCAGCGAGAGGGAGCATCCTTTGAGAGTGGGAGGGTTCTGGCGGAGGGTGAAGAGGGGATTCCTTTCTGTGGATTTGGCTGCCTGGAACCCCTTGCAGCTTTGGGGAAAATAACTGGTTTGAAGCGGTACCAGGCTTAGGGGAGTGGCAAATCTGCTGAGGAAGGTTGATCTACCTAGCTGCCCAGGGATA
>JAKSZT010037625.1:125913-137269 GCA_026826555.1 Tolypeutes matacus
AAAGAAGAAAAGGAGGAAAATGAAGTAAATGAAGTCAACATGCAAATAACAAACTATCAAAAACAAATTAACCACTTGAAAATAGTGACCTAGTTAATAAAAGTACAGTAATAGGAATGTATCAATAAACATGAATTGATTAATCTTCCTAGTTAAGTGTCTAAAACAGAAAAAAAAAATCCTATGTGGCTATATGCTATTTGCCAGAAAACATAATGGATGAAAAATACTAAATGTAAACATATGGATAAACACATCACGGAAAAAAAAAAAAAAAAAAAACAGAAAAAAAGAGTAGAAATTAGTGTGGTACTATTAAGAGAAAGAAAATTATTTTTCAGTGCAGAAAATTCAAAATGAGTTTTAAAAAAGCAGATGTTGATTTTGGGAAATGATATAATATCTGGTGAATGTTGAAATGTCATGAAACCATATGACATTAGAGATCACATCATATTCACTAAAGGAAATTAAGAATTAAATGCAGAGGTGGAAATAAATAACATATTAATGCAAACTTTGTTGCAAACTTTTTTTTATATTTAAACATTCAAAAAGCATAAAAAGAGCAAAATATGTATTAATAATATTTTTGGCCAACTCTTTGGAAGTAAATTATATGAAATTCACACATTGGTATAAATGGAATAATTGGTTATATCCTTATGTGAAACCAATATTGCAAAATTATTTATGAAGAAGTTTCAATTCCAAATAAATTGCCAGAATAACTTTCTTTTCAGAAGTGACCAAAATATTTTAAACTTAATCTTAGAAAGTCTAATTATAAAGAGTCTATTTTTAAACAGTGCATTAAATATTATTTCATACAACTAGACATTATTAATATTATTTATATAGAAAAATACTATTTAAGTTAAATATCTCACATTTTATAAAACACATTTATTTTTATTTCTTTCATGGAAAACACTGTAGAGGAAAAAAGCCAGCTCACACAGAAGGAGATTTAAATGAGGACATACACTGTCTGGAATAAATTCTCTTTAAGAACTCTATCTGGAGATGGGAAACATTGGAGTAGTAAAAAGAAATATTAACTGGGCAGAAAAATGAGGCTATCAAAAATGTGTTCAACATTTTATAGTGAATAGACAAGACAAGATGAGATGATGATATTGATAACTTAATTGTACTCCATATGCATCCCTATAAGATATATATATATATATATATATAGAGAGAGAGAGAGAGAGAGAGAGAGAGAGACTCCCTCAGATAAATACTATAGTTATATCATAGTTACATAATTTTGACCAATCACTTAGATAAGGTGTCTGGGATTAAACCTGGATAATAGGTGTTTGGTATGGGATTACAGATGGTAATGAGTAAGTTGAACTTTGAAGAAATGAAGAAATTCTTAGTAGTCAGAAAAGAAAGGAAAATGCACTAGAATACACAAGTTACTTTCTCCTTGAAATGAATTATTCCTCATTTACTCAAAGTAAGCTTTTCAATAAAGACTTGATCAAATAATACTCAGTGAATTTCTATAGTATCTCACCGTCAAAGAAATCTGAAACCATCATCTGTCGATGTATATGATATTCTTAATAGTCTTATTAAGAAATACTCTCAGTAAGAGTCCCATCTCCTTTAAAAGCACAGAAAACCTTTTTTCCCTATCATGCCATAGTCTTGTCTTAGAAAATGTGACCCTGACCCAGTGGAAAATGATTTCAATTAGGAAGAAGCAGAAGACATTCCCATTTTTGTACCATTTTTTCTCCTTGAAACTGGGCTTCAGTGTCAAGATAATGAGGTTTTCAGAAGATCTATTTAATCCAGTCCCCTTGTGAGGATGGGCAATTTGTTATGGGGGCAATTGAGCAATTCAAACTAAGCCAGGAAGAAAGGCTATCAGAGACTAACAAGTCTTCATGCCTCCTCAGGGAGCTGACTGAGCAGGAATGAGCCAAGTTTCTACTCACTTGGCAAGGTTTGCTAACTTTTTAATGAGCATATTCCTCAGAGACTTAATGAATGCAGAAAACTTTGGATTCCTAGGTAAATGATAAGACCAAATGCATAATGAGTTTCAAAAACATGATTCATTCTTTTTCTGTGCAGTCTTACCTAAAAAAATGAAGGTAAGAATTTTATTTATCTACAACTAAGCTAGATGCTCTACAATATCAGAGATATATTTACACTACTTTTAAAAAATTATTTTCAGTAGGTGAGTCTGGTTTAAATTACAAAATGCTTTCACCATAATGTGTTTAATAAATCTGGAGGACTTCTTGTCCAAACAGTATCCAGTTCATTGACTTCAGGCTCGTGTGATGCCAGCAGGCATGGCTAAGCATGTTTGCCTCTATAGGCACATGATGTAGTTGAAATCCATCTGACACTTCAAACTGGTGTGGGAAGGGTGTGGAATAGTACTTCTTAGGGTACTATTTTATTATCTGTTCTTCCAGAGGCAGCAATTTTTCTCATTTGCTTTAAGGTCCACCATGTATTCTCTGTTCTCCTATCTGAGTGTGTGTACTCAATTTAGATCTTGCATATCTCTCAACTTTTATTTCCAATTATTTTCATCTATGCATTATATTCTTCATCAGTCAGAAATTGCATGTAACCCCTCCTATAGTGTGTTTCTGCCCTTTTTTCTATTAGAAGAAATTTAGTTCTATGACCTAATATTAATTTCCAGACTTTTTGTGTTCTGTGACTGCAAGTCTAGTTATTCTTTCCTCTCCTTGGTATTTGCTAGAATTTTACACCCATACCTCTTATAGATTTTGCACATAGCCTATATTCCACTTACTTATCTTAATAACTTATCAACTTAATGTATATTAGAACTCAGCGTTTGGGATAGAGTAGGTGGTTGGAATATTTGATGAATGTATGAATGAACAAATTAAGAGGATAATTGCATTTTAGTATTGCTAGTTTCAGAGTAACAAAATCTGTATCACATTTTGTTTTGTTTTGTTGTGTGTGAGAGTGTGTGTGTGTGTGTAGAGCATTATATATGACACTTCACATAGTGGATTGTAATTAATGAATATAAATAACATCGAATTTGGAGAGTGTGGTTGCTGTCAAAGTATTGAAGGATATATGGGGAAGTGGATTCAATTATAATATCATAAAACTAATCTTAAAAATAACTGTTTAATATTATGAATATATTACTTTACAGTACTGTCCATAGTTTGCTTTGGTTGTATTTTTGCCCAAATATCACCCTAATATTAACATACTGTAACTTTAACATACATTGGTTCTGTTTAAGAAAAAAAATACTTATATATGCAGTATTAATCATACTCATTTTCATATGAGGTTTTGTTGTGCTATACAGTCCCATGTTTCATTTTTAGCTTTCCTTCTACTATTATACAGGACCTTAGAATTTCTTTTCAACCACTATCATAACCAAACATTAGCGCTGTTAATTACAAACACTATGATGTGCTTTCACCATCTCTAATCACTTCCAAAAAATAACAGGCACATATTTTACCAATTCTGCCCAGATTAAACCTCAGCTTTACATTTTTTATCCCCATTTTATTTTCTAGTGACCTATATTCTAGATATTAACTCCATGAGTTTATTCATTATAGTTAATAATAGCAAAATAATATAATATTTGCCCTTTTGTGTCTGCCTTGCTTCACTCCATGTAATGTTCTCCATGTTCATCCATATTGTCATATGCTTCATGACTTTTGTTTCTTCTTACAGCTGAATAATATTCCATTTTATGAATATACCACAATTTGTTCATCCATTCATCAGCTGATGGATGCCTGGGCTGTCTCCATCTTTTGGCAATTGGGACTAATGCCTCTATGAATACCGTGTGCAGATGTCCATTCATGTCACTGCTCTCATTTCTTCTGGGTATATATCTAGTAGTCACCAGGTCACATGGCAGATCTATATTTAACTTCCTTAGGAACCACCAAACTGTCCTCCAGAGTGGCTATACATTCCTCCCAACAGTGAATAAGCATTCCTATCTCTCCACATCCTTTCCAACACTTATAATTTTCTGTCTTTTTAATAATGGCCATTCTAATAGGTGTGAAATGGTATCTCATTGTAGCTTTGATTTGCATTTCCCTAAAAGCTAATCATGTTGAACATTTTTTCAAGTGTTTCTTCACCACTATTTCTTCTTTGGACAAGTGTCTATTTAAGTCATTGTCCATTTTTAAATTGAGTAGTTTATTTTTTCATTGTTGAGCTGTTGGATCTCTTTATATATCATGGATATTAAATACTTATTGGATATGTGGTTTCCAAATATTGTCTTCCATTGATGTGGCTGCCCTTTTATCCTCTTCACAAAGTATTTGTGGGGCAAAAGTATTTAGTTTTGAGGAAGTCCCATTTATTTTTTTTCTTTCATAGTTCATGCTTTAGATAAGGTTTGAGAGACCTCCATCTATCGCAAATTCTTTAAGATGTATTACTAAATTATCATCTAGGAATATTATGTTCCTGGCTTTTATATTTAGATCTTTGATCTACTTGAATTAATTCTTGTATAGAAAGTGAGATATGGGTCCTCTTTCAGTTTTTTTGGTTATGGATATCCAGTTCTACTAGGACCTCTTCTATTAGGACTGTTTTGTACCAGTAAAGTGGACTTAGTAGGCTTCTCAAAAACCAGTTGAAGGGGATGGATGTGGCTCAAATGGTTGGGCATCCGTGTCCCAAATGGAGGGACCCGGGTTTCATCCCTGGGACCTCCTGGTAAAAAAAAACAAAAAACAAAAAAACCAGTTGACCATAGAAATGGGGGTTTATTTCTGAACTCTCAA
Source organism: Tolypeutes matacus (assembly GCA_026826555.1). Lineage (NCBI taxonomy): Eukaryota > Metazoa > Chordata > Mammalia > Cingulata > Chlamyphoridae > Tolypeutes > Tolypeutes matacus. Next base: position 130,725 of record JAKSZT010037625.1, read on the forward strand.
TTCTGTTCCATCAAAACTTCTATCATTATGCAAATATAATTCTGTTTTTACCAATGTAGCTTTGTAATACTTTTCAATGTCAGGGAGTGTGATTCCTCCTACTCCAATCTTCTTTAGGATGTTTTTGGCTCTTTGAGGCTCATTTTCCTTCCAAATAAATATGGCAATTTCCTTTTCTACTTTTGTAACATAGACCTTTGGAATTTTGATTGGGATTGAGTTGAATCTGTAAATCAGCTTGGGTATGATTGACATCTTCTCAATATTTAGTCTTCTGATCCATGAAAACAGAGTTGCTTTCCATTTGTTTATGTATTCTTTGATTTATTTTATCAGTTTTTGATAGTATTCTGAGTTCAGGTCCTTTACATCTCTGGTTAAACTTATTCCTAGATATTTGACTTTTTTATTGCTATTGTAAATTGAATTTTTTTTCTTGATTTCCTGCTTAGATTGTTCATCACCTGTGTAGAGAAGCAGTACTGATTTTTTCATGTTATCTTGTATCCTATCATTTTGTTGAACTCATTTATTTGCTTTAGTAGCTTTGTCATAGATATTTCAGAATTTTGTAAATATAGGACCATGTCATCTGTGAATAGTGAGAGCTTTACTTCCTCTTTGCCTGTTTGGATGTCTTTGATTTCTTCTTCTTGTCTAATTGCTCTGGCTAGAACTTCTAGCACAATGTTGAGTAACAGTGGTGACAGTAGGTATCCTTGTTGTCTTGTTCCTGATCTTAGAGTGAAAACATCCAACATTTCCCTATTGACTACAATGTGAAAGAAAGTAGACAATAGGTACTACATACTGTTTGACTCCTTCTATACAAAATATAAATACAACTAAATTAGAGAGAAGGAAAAGGATTAGCAGTTATATATGGCAGGGGAAGGATAGAGAGATTGAGAAGTGACTACTAAGAGGTAGATTTGTGTTGTTTGTTTTTATTATTATTATTAATGAGTAATATTGATTGAAGTGATGAATGCACAACTTTGTGAGGATAGCAAATGCCACCGATTGTACTATTTATGGATACATTTCAATAAAATTGATAATAAAACAAGTGTTGAGAACTTACATTTTGGCTGCCAGTGAGCAATATTTGTGAATTGGCATTGCCTAACTAAAGGATCAGAAAAAGTATTTGAGGGAATTTTTATTTTCACACCTTCCTTTGAGGCATATGGGAGCAATAGTCACTCCTTCTATCTAAAACATTTTCTTCTCATGCTAACTAAGTTTTTTCTCATTTTTATAACTCATTTTCAGAAATTATAGATTGTGAACATTTCCCCATATTGATCCTTTACTTCCACTGAAACATAATTGTCTTTCTGACCTCTTTCCATGTCTTCTTCTTAAAGGCATCAATTAATACAGTCTTCTCAGAAAGGAGTTCCCTATTTTCTCCATTGCACACTCACCCACTCTACCTACATTTCTCTAAGTTCAGAACTCCACAATCTTAACTTTTAAGTATGGTTGTTACACAGTATTTAGTTTCTTCATGCATTACTTTTAAATGTCCAAATAAATGTTATCCATCTAAGAGTAAGAACCATACCTCATATAATCTATTGCTACTCACAACATGCTGCCAGAGCTCAATAATTGTTGTGATGATTTCTAGAACCATTGATGTATTAACTACACAATTCCCTCATGAAAGTAATGAAGGTCCTCAAATAGACATTTAAAAATCAAGGATATAATTACATGTGACCTTGAAGAAAAATTTACTCTAGCTTGAACACATGAACACTTTAATTTTCATGGTAACTATACACAGCATTTCTATACACATATACATTTATTTTATCAGTAGAACATTATGTACAATTTATCCTCTCCTTTTTTCACTCAACCTTACATCACAAGCATGTATTCTTTGTGCCTAATTTAATTCTAAAATTCATTTATTCATCTATTAGGTCAATTATGAAATCACAGAGTTGAACGCTACCCTTCAGGATTGTTCCATCCACTTACCATGCATTGTACAAAACCATGTAAGTTATAAATAGGCTCAGTTAAAGAAATGTGGGGCATCAGCCACAAGAGAATAAAGCCAAGTCTCTAGCAAGCAATGTTGGGATAAAAGAGCATAATGGAGAGATTAGTAATTTAGGAGGCCTATGAAAGTGGTAGTATTTCAATTTCCGAAGTTAGTGGGAAGTGAGAAATTCTGGAGAAGGAAAATTCAATATAAATAGGGCAGAAATGGTAAAAGTGTCTTATGAAAAAAAAAAAGAGCTTGCAATTCAATTTTTCTGAATTATAAATAAAGGAAACAAATGGGATGAAATTACATGTTTTCCATTAAGAAAATAAAAATATATCCTTAATGCAAGCAACACTTCGAGTGAAAGTCACTCAAAAAGTCTTGGGTTCTGCCTGTTGACTATGTAAATTATATATTGTACCTCTTTCCATCATTAATAGTGCCCTCCTTAGACAATAAATTATGTGGTTACACATAAACTGATATGAAATATATTATTTAACTAATTACTTAAACTTGTTTGGCTCTGACATCCTTTCTTTTATCATTGCTAACATGGGCTGAATTCATCATTCTCCTGTAATTGAGAAGTCATTTCTTCAAGAAAGTATGTATGTTGTGCACAAATGTGTATGTGTGTGTGTGTGTGCTTATATATGTTCAATTGTGTGTATGTGTATGTTATTAAGGGACCATTCAAAGGTATCATGGTTTGCTGGTTTGGAGCTGTATGTACCCCAGAAAACATTTTCTTAAAGTTAATCCATTCCTGTGGGTGTGAACCCATTTTAACTATGAAATTTGATGGTTACTTCAGGTAAGTGTGTCCCAGCTTAGTCAGAATGGGTCTTAATCTTATTAGTTGAATCTTTTATTAAGTGAGATGAAATTCAGAAAGGTATAAAGAGAAAGCCACTAGAAGCAGAAGCTGAAATCAATGACTTTTGAGAGCCAGGAGAAGCTTCTGTGTGCACTTGATATGTGACAGAAGACCTAGGATCACTGGAAGCCAGCCCCAGAACACCAGATTTCAGGAAGAAAGCATCACCTTGATCCTAAATGATGCTGCGGTTTGGGCTTTTTTCCTAAACTCAAAACTGTAAGCTAACAAATTCCCATTGTTTAATCAGAACCATTACATGGTATCTGTTTGAGCAGCCCAGGAATGTATAACATCTGCTTCATCTCATGTAAAATTTTTCTAAATAGCCTTGTTTTTTTAATCTTTAGAAAGCCTAATCTATTTTTAATGTTTTAAATAATAAGAATATACTCATCCATTATTACTTGTTTAACACATGCAAAATCATTTCTAAATTCCACCTAAAAATTGATGATTATGAATTTGAAAATATCTTCTAAATGTTTCATTCTCTGGGAAATTATGGAATACATTTAGTTCCTAAGGTAGTAAATATGAGTGGTTAAATCATCAGGAAAAGAATTGAAGAATGATTTAAGAAATATATCTAAAAGCACTGAATATGGTGCTGTTTTTAAATGATCAAGAAATTAGTAATGTTCAGATAACAGAGTATTCTCAAATAATATAAATTTTTTCTGTGATTTGAGGTAAATCGTCAAAGTTTTACAGCAGGAACATGATTCCCACCTTAATACCTAACTTTGGTAAGATTAAACTAGAAGTCAAGTGCAAAGCCTAGAAAAACAAGTTCAAAAAGAATTTAGTCATTAATGAAAGGATGATAAATATAATACTAATAATGTAAACATCCTCAATACATCCCAAAAGTAACTGTGTAGAATTCAATACCAATTTCAAGTTTTAATGATTGATAATTTTTAAAGTGATGTAGAGTATTTTCTTTAAGTTAACAATGTAATTTCACATTTAATATTAAAACATGAGTGGAATTCCTATTTAGTGAGAAGCATTAAGAGGATGTTAGATATAATGCTCCCAATATTAATCAATATTAATTGAAAATTTTACTTGAGAATCAATACATACATTTCTAAAGGATTAAGGATTCAGATGAATATATATTAAAAATAAAAAGAAATAAATATGAACATCTGATTTCTAAAGGAGGAAATACCTTTTGTTTATATGAGTAAAGGAAGAAATAATAATGGAAAATGTTTGATTTGATATTATTCTGTATTATTCCTAATTATGTATAATATCACTAATGAAAAAAACATATAGGGAAGCGGCTGTGGCTCAATCAGTAGGGCTCCCGTTTACCATATGGGAGGCCCCAGGTTCGGTTCCCGGGGCCTCCTGGTGAAGGCAAGCCTGCCTGCATGGCGTGGTTAGCTGACCCAGTGAGCTCAAGCAGCAAGGGGGGGGATAAATGGATAAATAAATAAAATCTTTAAAAAAAAAAAAAAAAAGAAAAGAAAAAAACATATAAAGGCAGGTGAGAAAACTGTGCAACATATGAGCAAGCTGTATGACAAAGTATTAATGGTACATATATATTTTGAATGTGTTTAGATATAACTATATATATATATAGTTATATCTATCTATCTATCTATCTATCTATCTATCTATCTATCTATACACACATGCACATATATCATTGATATGGTCTTTTTTAATACATTGCTTTATTTTCTTAAAAATACTTTATATTACATAAATGTTACATAAAAAATATAGGGGATTCCCATAGGCAGCACTCCCTAACCCCCTCCCACTTTCTCACATTAACAACATCCTTCTTTAGTGTAGTACACTTGTTACAAATGATGAACACATAGTGGAGCATTGCCAGTAAGCATGGATTATACTTTACATTATACTTTACACTTTGTCCTGCACAATTTGTAGGTTATGACAAAATATATGAGGCCTGTGTCCATCAGTGCAATGTCAACCAGGACAATTCCAATGTCCCAAAAATGCCCCCATATTACATCTGTTTTTCTCTCTTCTTCCCCTCAGAACCTCCAGTGGCCACTGCCTTCATATCAATAAAAAAAGTTTTTCCATTGCTAGAAAAACAATAAGTCTATAGTAGAATAATCATAAGTCTACTCTAGGCCAACATTCGTTCCTCAGTCCTGAGGATTCTGGGATGGTGAGTCCAAAGAACTGGAGAGTATGTATTGCAACTTTGTTGAGTCTCAGGGCCCAACTGGCACATGGACAGTCGAAAAATTTATGTTTCTTGAACATACATTTGTCAAGTTTAGTACTAACTACAGGTTCAGATAGAAGGGGCAGAAGAGCCATGTGTAGGGAAACCACAAGTGAGTCAAACTCTGTCACACTGAGGAGCATAAATTCCAGAGTAGGACTCACTGGCAGGGTGCCAAACTCTTGGGCTTTGTGCCCTGTCTATAGTATCTGGATGTCTCTAGAACCCTCAGGAGCCCCACTATTGCAGGCAATAATTACTGTGGCAGTCAATGAGATCCTGCTGAGATGTACATAAGCATAACCTCTAGAATGACCTCCTGACTCACTTTGAAAATTTCTTAGCCATAAAAACTCATTTGTATTCACCCTTTCCCCCTTTTGGTCAAGGTCTTTTTCCAGGCGCATTTCTAGTTAGTGTTTGGTAATAATCCCTTGGTGCCAGGGAGGCTCATTCCAGGAATCATGTCCCATGCTGTGTGTAAGTAATGCATTTATATGATGAGTTTGGCTTAGAAAGAGGCCACATTTGAGCAACAAAGAGGTTTTCAGGAAGTAGCTCTTAGGCAACATATAATACTAGACTAAGTTTCAATTTCAAAAGAAAAGGTTCATAAGTACAGTCATCAATATCAGGGGCTGGTTGCAATGGTCCATCCTCCTTCACTAAGCACTGCCCCTGTACTCAGGTGATTCTTGCTTTCCCATTAGAGAATGTGGCAGAGCTTCCCAGAATGGGAAATTGATATTCTTTCAGTTATTGTGTGGATCTCCACCCTCTGTGACAATGCCCCATGAACATTTGAACACATTCATATGCCTTAGCGGTATGCCCCAGGTAAACCTCTTCCCATGCATCCCCTATCACTGACACCCACACCAATGATCGTCCCCTCCCATAGTTGTGACCCTTCTGTGATCCAAAACTTTTTCAAAAATGAAACCAACAAAACAACCAAATAAAATTAATAATAAGATGAAATAATATTTTTTAAAATAACAAATAAAATACAAATATTGAAAAAACCTGAAATAGAAATATTTTTTGACATTGTGTCTTTCATTAGTGTAAGATTTGTTGCCTTGTATGTACAGTGACAATTTCTTCTGTGTATTCCCCCAGTGTCTTATTTTTTTTCATGCTATCTTCAAAGAAGGTTTATATTATATAAAAGTCACATACAGAATATAGGGGACTCCCATATACCCAACATCCTCCTCCTTTTCCCCTCTCCCCTAGTAATGACATTATACATGTGGATGGCACATTTGTTACAATTGATGTACATATATTGAAGCATTGCTACTAAGCATGGTCAATGATTTACATTATGGTTTACATTTTCGAACGTATACTTTCACCATTCAAACCCTACCCCATTTTTAATGTTTTCTGTCGGAAGATAACTTATTAAAAGTTATATTTCC
>JAKSZT010037625.1:147507-161383 GCA_026826555.1 Tolypeutes matacus
ATGAACATAGATGCAAAAATTCTCAACAAAATACTTGCAAATCAAATCCAATATCAAATCAAAAGACTTATACATCATGACCAAGTGGAATTTATTTCTGGTATGCAAGGATGGTTCAACATAAGAAAATCAAACAGCGTAATATACAACACTAACAAATTGGAAAAAACAACACGTTCTTTTCAATTGATGCAGAAAAGGCATTCAACAAGATCTGGCATCGTTTTTTGATTAAAAAAAAAACACTATAAAAGATAGGAATAGAAGGAAAATTTCTCAGTATGATGAAAGGCATATATAAAAAACTCACAGCCAACATTGTACTCAATGGGGAAATTTGAAAGCTTTCCCTCTAAGATAGGGAACAAGACAAGGATGCCCATTGTCACTCTTGTTATTCAATATTGTACTACAAGTTCTAGCTGTGGCAATTAGACAAGGAAAAAAAATAAGGCACCCAAATAGGAAAAGAGGAAGTTAAACTCTCATCACTTGTGGATGACATGGTCCTGGCTTAGAAAATTCTGAAAAATCCACGACAAAGCTGCTTGAGCTAATAAATGAGTTCAGCAGTGGCAGGATACAAGATCAACACACATAAATCCCTAATGTTTTAGTACCCTAGTACTGAACAATCTGAGGAGGAAATCAGAGGAAAATTCCATTTACAATAACAACAAAAAACTCATATGCCTAGGAATATGCCAAAGAAATATAGGACCTATATGCAGAAAACAGCAAAAGAATACTAAAAGAAATGAAAAAAAAAAAAAAGAGCTAAATAAATGGAAAAACATTCTGTGTTCAGGGAATGGAAGAATAAATATCGTAAATATGTCTATCTTACCCAAATTGATTTATACATTCAATGTAATACCAATCCAAAGAGAAAATACCCAAGGCAGCAAGAGAAAAGAGATTCATCACATACAAGGGAAGCACAATAAGCTTAAATGCTGATTTCTCATCTGAAACCACGGAGGCAAGAAGACAGTGTTATGACATAGTCAAAGTACTAAAAGAAAAAACCTTCCAGCCACGAATTCTCTATGCAGCAAAACAGGCATTCAAAAATGATGGAGAGTTCAAAATAGTCACAAATAAACAGAAATTAAGAGACTGCCAATAAGAAAACTGCACTACAAGAAATACTAAAGGAAGTTCTACTAGTTGAAAGGAAAAAACAAGGGAGAGAGAGTTGGAGGAGAGTTTAAAACAACTAAAAAGACAAAAACAGACACAAAACAACATAAGACATACATTAACCCAAGGAAAATATGGCTGAAGAAAGAAATTCATTGAGAGTAATAACACTGAATATTAATGGATTAAATTCACCAATCAAGAGACACAGATTGGCAGAATGGATAAGGAAATATGATCCATCTATATGCTGTTTACAAGAAGCCCACCTTCGACCCAGGGATTCAAGGAGGCTGAAAGTGAATGGCTGGAAAACAATTTCACAAGCTACAAATAACCAAAAAAGGGCAGGAGGAGCTATTCTAATATCAGACAAAATAGACTTTAAATGCAAAACTATTGTAAGAGACAAAGATGGACACTTTATATTAGAAAAGGGGTAATCTCTCAAGAAGAGAGAATAATCATAAACATTTATGCACCTAATCGGGGTGCCTCAAAATATGTGAGGCAAACTCTGAAAAAACTAACTCGAGAAATAAATGCCTCTACAATTATTGTGGGAAACTTTAATACACCATTATCATCATTAGACAGAACATCTAGACAGAGAATCAATAAAGAAACAGACTCTGAACAATACATTAGAGGACCTGGACTTAATAGACATATACAGAACACTACACGCAAATCAGCAGGATTTACATTCTTCTCGAGTGCACATGGATCATAGTACAAGATAGACCACATGCTAGGCCACAGAACAACTCTCAATGAATTCAGAAAGATTGAGATTATACAAAGTAATTTCTCCGATCACAATGGAATGAAATTGGAAATCACTAAGGGTCAGAGAAACAGATTAGGCACAAAGATATGGAAGATAAACGACACACACTTAGACAAACAATGGATCAAGGAGGAAATCTCAAAAGAAATCAGTAATTACCTCAAAACTAATGAAAATGACAATACAATATATCAAAACATATGGGATGCAGTGAAAGCTGTGCTGAGAGGGAAGTTTATAGCCATAAATACAAATATTAAAAAAGAAGAAAGAGCTAAAATTGAAGACTTAACTGCACACTTGGAGGAATTGGAAAAACAACAAAACTAAACTTAAAGGAAGTAGAAAGAAGGAAATAACAAAGATTAGAGCAGAAATAAATGAAACAGAGAACAAGAAATCACTAGAAAAAATAAACAAAACCAAAGCTGGTTCTTCGAGAAGAACAATAAAATTGACAAACCCTTAGCCAGACTAACAGAGAAAAAGAGAGAACAGATGCAAATACACAAAATAAGGAATGATCAAGGGGATATCACTACTGACTCCACAGAAATAAAGAGTGTCATAAGAGGATACTTTGAAAAATTGTAGGCCTACAAGAATGATAATTTAGAGGAAATGGGCAAGTTTCTAGAAAGTTACAAACAGCCTACATTGATGAAAGAAGAAATTGATAAACCCAAGAGTCCAATTACAAGTGAAGAGATATACTCATTGATCAAAAACCTCCAAACCAAGAAGAGTCCAGGACCAGATGGCATCACAGCTGAATTCTACTAAACATTCTGGAAAGAGCTAACACCAATTCTGCTTAAGCTCTTCCCAAAAATAGAAGTAGAAGGAATATTGCCTAACTCATTCTACAATGCCAACATTACCCTAATACCAAAACCAAACAAAGATATGACAAGAAAGGAAAATTACAGACCAATTTCTCTAATGTACCTAGATGTTAAAATCCTCAACAAAATACTTGCTAATCACATTCAACAACATATCAAAAGGATTATACACCATGACCATGTGGGTTTCATCCCAGGTATGCAATGATGGTTCAATATAAGAAAAATCAATCAATGTAATACACCACATAAAGAGTTTGAAAGAAAAAAAATCACATGATCATCTCTATAGATGCAGAAAAGCATTCAACAAAATACAGCACTCTTTCCTGATAAAAACACTGCAAAAGATGGAATAGAAGGAAACTTTCTGAATATGATAAAGGGTATATATGAAAAACCCAAAGCTAACATCATCTTCAATGTTGAAATCCTAAAAGCCTTCCCTCTGAGATTGGGAACAAGACAACTGTGCCAACTGTCACCACTCCTATTTAACATTGTCTTAGAAGTACTTGCTCGAGCACTGAGGAAAGAAAAATATACAAATGCATCCAAATTGGAACAGAAGAAGTAAAAATTTCATTATTTACAGACTACATGATCCTATATGTAGAAAGCCCTGAGAAATCTTCAACAAAGCTTCTAGAACTTATAAAGGAGTTCGGTAATGTCACAGGCTATAAGATCAATGCTCAAAAATCAGTAACATTTCTGTACACCAATAACAAGCAATCTGAGGAGGAAATCAAGAAAAAAATACCATTTACAATAGTAACTAAAAGAATCAAATACCTAGGAATAAATTTAACTAAAGATGTAAAGTAATTATATACAGAAAACTACACAACACTGTTAAAGGAAATTAAAGAAGACTTAAATAAATGGGAGAATAATCCCTGTTCATGGTAGGAAGACTAAACATAATCAAGTTGTCTATCCTACCCAAACTAATCTACAGATTTAATGCAATCCCAATGAAAATCAACACTGCATTTTTTAAGGAACTGGAAAAACTAACTACAAAATGTATTTGGAAAGGTAAGAGGCCCCGAATTGCCAAAGAAATATTGAAAAAGAAAAATGAAGTTGGAAGTATCACATTACCTGACTTTGAAACATACAAAAAAGCTACAGTGCTCAAAACTGCATGGTATTGGCACAAGGATAGACATACTGACAAATGGAACCGATTTGAGAGTTCTGATTTCAATCCTCACATATATCTGATATTCAACAAGCCACCAAGCCCACTCAGTTTGGAAAGAATGGCCTCTTTAAGAAGTGGTGCTTGGACAACTGGATATCTATATCCAAAAGAATGAGAGAGTAATACCATCTCACACCTTATACAAAAATCAACTCAGGATGTATCTTATATTTATATCTAAATATAAGAACCAAAATCATAAAGACCTTGGAAGATAATGTAGGAAAGCACCTACAGGACCTTGTAATAGGAAATAGTTTCATGAACTTCACAGCCAAAGCACGAGCAGCAAGAGAAAAAATAGATAAACGGGATCTCCTCAAAATTAAAAACTTCTGCACCTCAAAGGACATTGTTAAGAAAATAAACAGGCAGCCTACCCAATGAGAGAAAATATTTGGCAAGCATACACCTGATAGGAGCCTAATATCCTGCATATATAAAGAAATCCTACACTTTGAAAATAAAAACACAAACAACCCATTTAAAAAATGAGCAAGTGACCTGAAAAGTCACTTCTCCAAGGAAGAAATACAAATGGCTAAAAAGCACATGAAAAAATGCTCAACATTGCTAGTTATTAGGGAAATGCAAATCAAAACTACAATGAGATACCATCTTACACCCATCAGCATGGCAGCTATTAAAAAAACAGCAGACTCTAAGTGTTAGAGAGGATGTGGAGGAATAGGAACCCTCATTTACTGCTGGTGGGATTGTAGAATGGTCCAGCCACTGTGGAGGGCAGTTTGGCATTTCCTCAGAAGTCTAACAATAGATCTCCCATATGATCCAGCAATTCCACTGCTGGGTATATACCCAGAAGAACTGAAAGCAAAGACATGAACAGATATATGCACACCAATGTTCATAGCAGCATTGTTCACAGTTGCCAAAATTTGGAATCAGCCCCGGTGACCATCAACAGATGAATGGATAAACAAAATGTGGTACATACATACAATGGAATATTACTCAGCTGTAAGAAGAAATAAAGTGCTAAGACATGGAAAGATATGGATGAATCTTGAAGACCTTATGTTGAGTGAAGCAAGCCAGGTATTGAAGGATGAACAGTATATGACCTCACTGATTTGAATTGAATAAAGTGAGCAGTCTCTGAGAATCATTGTCTGAAAGATAGGTTAACAAATGAGAGAAAGAGAAGATAAGTTTGTGAGCCATCACCCATATGGGCATAATCTATGGTAAAGTGATAGAGTATAGTTGCATATTGAAGGATTGGACAGGTGGGTGGTGATATTACTGTGTTTGGTTGTGCAGAGCCAACAGGTGGGTAGATTAGGAAGGGTGGGTTAGAATACCCAGGATACTGCGGGGAGAGATCGGGGGGCAGGGGGACTAGGTGAACATGGGATTTGTGGGTATGATGTTGAAAGTGTAGGATTGGGAATGCTCTTATGGCAATATGATAAGGTTGTGTCACTGGTTTAGGGCATAGGTTGGGAGGGCATTCAGGACTAAGTGCATCTGGAGTAGGCTTCTGGGGAATGTGTATGTTTTCATACTGTCATAATATGTTGTGTCAGGGAGTGGAGACCCACGCAGTGAGTGGGAAGGAGATGGACCCCCATCTTTGGGAGGACCTATTCACCCAGAAACAGACAGGTGGGTGTCTCTTAGGAGCAAGGGTGGCTCCTAATAGGGGAGGATAATCAGTGTGTCAAGACCTCTTGTTGCATGTAATTATGAATCTTGTCATCCAATGAGTCAAGACATGGGAGTATCATATGCCTCAGGGGGATGGAGAGAAAGGAACAGAAAAGATCACATGGGGGTATTTAGTGGTCATGGGTAATGTTTTTCATTACCTTACAGTAATGGACACAGGACATGGTAAATATCATAAAAAATTATTAAACTCTTCATCTAAATTGTAAACTATACTATAAACCATTGACAATGTTTAGTAGCTATGTTTCACTATCTGTATAACAGTTATAGCAATGCTACCATCCACATAAAAAAGTTTTAATATGGGATGAGCAAAGTGGAAGGAGGTTGGGTATATGAGAGTCTCTAGTATTCTGTGTGTGACTTTGCTGTGGCCTAAAACTTCTTTGAAAATTAAATGAAAATTTGGGAGACACTGGGGAATGAGAGGGGGAAGGTGCCATGGTGCAGACTGGACACCCAATAAAGCAATGATAAAAGGAAACAATAATAATAATAAATTTTTTTAGTTTTGTTTTTTAATTTTTTTTTTGTTTTTTTTTCCCATTTTTTGAATGTCCCAATCCTTTGATTTTATTTTATTTTTAGGTTGTTATCAAATTCATAATATAATAATTTTCAATACTTACTATTTTCAAAGGTAGTTTGGAAACCCACTCTAAATTACTCCATATAACGGACCTCTGAAAATGCCTGTGTGTTTCAAGCTATAAGTAGTCCTTTTAATGTTAGAACTTTCCTTCACATCCTTGTTTCTCAAGGTGTACTGTGTAGATCCCATGGAGAAAAATAAGTAGTACTAGGTTATAGAACCCAAAAGAGAGATGGTGACCACCTGTGAAGGCATGTAGCCCCTGTGAAGGGTAGCAGGTAAACAATGAGAAATATCACAAATAATGTGAGCTGCAGTTGGAGAATACTAGAAAATCAAAGAAAAATGAACTCCTCCACAGTTGTTTGGTTTGTTACATCCATAGTTCATCTTTTCTGATATGGATTGAATCAATAAAGGCCAGAAATGTGATAGATTAGCAATAACAATAACTGAATATTATCATATTCATTTTTAATATGATAATGGATCCCTAACAATAACAGAAAATATTCCTTGAGAAAAAAATGGCATCATTCCAAACATTGATTTCTCTCATTTGATTTTCAAAATACATTTCCAAGGTAAATATTCCCAATAATCCACATTTTACAGATGAAGAAACTGAGGGCATAAGTAGCTTTCCCACAGTTATAATACTCAAGTGGTGGGACTGATTTTGAAAGTAGCAGGTGATTTAAAAGAGCAAAATCTACACTAATACATGCAATATTGTTACATGGATGCACATAACATTTTCCCATCATTTAACATCATGGGAAAATCAACAGCATAAAGCAGGCCAGAGGTCAGAAAATGGGCCTCCTGGACTGGAGCTCCTCAGCCATATGAGGAACTCCACTGAGACCAAGCAGTACATAAGCTTTTAACTATATGACCAATGATTTATGTCATCAGTTGATGATGAGACAATGTCATATTCTTCCACATAATAACATTACATGTATTAGAGGTTGGTGGAGAATAGTACATGGATTAAACTCCACTAATCATGGGCCCATTTATTCATGGTTTTCAGAAAACAAAACAATGAATAGGGTTCAAAATATACGTGAAAGAGTTATTGGTTTTAAACATTCTATTAAATTCCCTAATCTTCTACTTGTTTGTTTTAAGAATCGTTATGCACACAAATATTCCCACAATGGTTAGGAATAGTGAAGAAAATGAATTTAAGGGAGTGTTAATATACCCTTGAGGTAAGACAGTGAACTTATATTGCTGGCCATACCAGCTGAAATCAAACTGTTTCTGGTGGTCTTTGCTAACAGCTATTGAGTACAAATGTGTTTGCCAAATATATAGCTGCAAACCAGGTACCAGGGAATGTGTTGATTTTCTCGAGAAATAATGCCATATCTGGAAGAGCAGCAATTGGAGTTGCCACCTGGTTAAGTGTATGATAATCCACTGTCATCCTCCAAATCTATATATTTTTCTGCACAGGCCAAATAGGAAAATTGAAAGGGCATATGATAGAAATCAATGCCTCTGCTTCCTTCAAGTCCTTGATGGTGGCACTAATCTCTGTAATCCTTCCAGGAATGTGGTATTGCATTCAATTTACTATTTTGCTAGGGAGAGGCAGTTCTAGGGGATTCAACTTGGCCTTTCCTACCAAAAGTCCTCACTCTACAAGTCAGTTAACCGATGTGAGGATTCTGACAGTTGCTTATTAAGCCTATTCCGTTTATGTATTCTGGACTAATAACCACAGAATAGTTCTAAGAGCCCACTGGACCCAGATAGGCCTGAACTAAAACAATCTCACACAATAAACCAACATCAGCACCAAAGAGATTCAAGGTATAAAAGATACATACTCATTTATATTTGCAGTATATTTACCAACAAGAAAAAAAAAGACTACCCAAAATATCAACAAACCTAACATTGACAAATACATTGTGGAACATTCACATGATGAAATAAAATACAGGAACTGGCATAAACTAAATACAATTATGGTAAACAAAAGAGATGACTAGCACCAACATAATATTCTGTGATAGAAGAGACAAAAAGATGCAACACATATAATTTCATTTATTTGAATTCTGAAAATGTAAAAATAATATGCTCTCACGGAAGTCAGGAAAATGGTTATCTTTTGATGTGGTATTGACTAAAGGGACCTCTTGGGTTCTAGTACATTTCCTGACCACTCTAGCTTTGTAATATGTTTCAAGGTCAGGCAGTGAAATTCCTCCCACGTCGCTCTTGTTTTTTTGAATACTTTGGGCTATTCGCGTGCACTTACCCTTCCAGATGAATTTGGTAATTGCCTTCTCTAATTCTGTAAAGTAAGCTGTTGGGATTTTGATTGGTATTGCATTGAATCTATAAATCAGTTTGGAAGTTTGGGTAAGATTGACATCTTCACGATATTTATTCTTCCAATCCATGAACACAGAATGTCTTTCCATTTGTTTAGGTCTTTTTAAATTTCTTTTAGCATTGTTTTGTAGTTTTCTGCATATAGGTCCTGTACTTCTTTGGTTAAATTAACTCCTAGGTATTTGAGTCTTTTTGTTGCTATTGAAAATGGCATTTTCCTCCTGATTTCCTCCTCAGATTGTTCAGTACCAGTGTACAAAAACATTACTGATTTTTGCGTGTTGATCTTGTATCCTGCCACTTTGCTGAACTCATTTATTAGTTCAAGTAGCTTTGTTGTGGATACTTCAGGATTTTCTAAATACAGGATCATGTCATCTGCAAACAGTGAGAGTTTTACTTCCTCTTTTCTTATTTGGATGCCTTTAATTTTTTTGTCTTGTCTAATTGCCCTAGCTAGAACTTCTAGTACAATGTTGAATAACAATGGTGACAGTGGGCATCCTTGTCTTGTTCCTGATCTTAGGCAGAAAGCTTTCAACCTTTCCCCATTGAGTATGATGTTGGCTGTGGGTTTTTCATATATGCCTTTTATCAAATTGAGGAATTTTCCTTTTATGCCTATCTTTTGAAGTATTTTTATCAAAAAAGGATGTTGGATTTTGTCGAATGACTTTTCTGCATCTATTGAGATGATCATGTGTTTTTTTTTCCCTTCAATTTGTTAATGTGGTGTATTACATTGATTGATTTTCTTATGTTGAACCAGCATTGCATACTAGGAATAAATCCCACTTGGTCGTGATGTATAAGTCTTTTGATATGCTGTTGGGTTCAATTTGCAAGTATTTTGTTGAGAATTTTTGCATCTATGTCATTAGAGAGATTGGTCTGTAATTTTCTTTTCTTGTGGAATCTTTATCTGGCTTTGGTATTAGGGTGATGTTGGCTTCATAAAATGTGTTGTGTAATATTCCCTTCTCTTCAATTTTTTGGAAGAGTTTAAACAGGATTGGTGTTAATTCTTTTTGAAATGCTTGGTAGAATTCACCTGTGAAGCCATCTGGTCCTGGACTTTTCTTTGCTGGGAGATTTTTGAAGATGAATTCAATCTCTTTAAATGTGATTGGTATGTTAAATTCTTGTATTTCTTTTAGCACCAGTGTAGGTTGTTTGAGTATTTCTAGGAATTTGTCCATTTCGTCTAAGTTGTCTAGTTTGTTATCATACAGTTTCACATAGTATCCTCTTATGAACATCCTTATTCCAATGGGCTCAGCCATAACTTCCCCCTTTCATTTCTGATTATATTTATTTGCATCTTCTCTCTCTTTTTCTTTATTACTCTAGCTAGGGTTTGTCAATTTTATTGATCTTCTCAAAGAACCAGCTTTTGGTTTTGCTGATTTTCTCTATTGTTTTTTGTTCTCAATTTCATATATTTCTGCTCTAATCTTTATGATTTCTTGTCTTCTGCTTGTTTTGGTATTGGTTTGCTGTTCCTTTTCTAGTTTCTCTAGTTGTTCAGTTAAATGTTTAATTTTAGTGCTTTCTTCTTTTTTAATATAAGCATTTGATGCTATAAATTTTGGCCTCAAGACTGCTTTCACTGTATCCCATAAGTTTTGCTAAGTTGTGTTCTAGTTTTCATTTGTCTCAATTTATTTACCGATTTCACTTGCAATTTCTTCTTTGACACACTGATTCTTTAGGAGTGTTTTGTTCAGCCTCTACACATTTGAGAATTTACTTTTTTCCTGTCTATTATTGACTTCATTTCATTCCATTATTATCTGAGAAGGTGCCGTGTGTAATTTCAATCTTTTTATATTTAATTGAAATTTCCATTGTGCCCTAATATGTGCTTTATTCTGGAGAAAGATCCATGGGCACTAGAGAAAAATGTATAGCCTGCTGAGTTTTCATGCAATGTTCTGTATATGTCTGTTATGTTTAACTCATTTATCATATTGTTCAAGTTCTCTGTTTCTTTGTTGATCTTCTGTCTAGTTGTTCTATCTAATGATGTGAGTGGGGTTATGGAAGTCCCAGTGATTATTGCAGAGATGTCTATTTCTCCCTTCAGTTTTCCCAGAGTTTGTCTCCTATATTTTGGGGCACCCTGGTTAGGTGCATAGATATTTATGACTGTTATATCTTCCTGGTGGATTGTCCCTTTTATTAATATATAATGACCTTCTCTATCTCTTATAACATTTTTGCATTTAGTGTCCATTCTGCCTGATATTAGTATAGCTACCCCTGCTCTTTTTTGTTCACTATTTACATGGATCATCTTTTTCTAACCTTTCACTTTGATTCGGTTTGTATCCCTGGGTCTAAGGTGAGTTTCTTGTAAAAAGCATATAGATGGCTCATGTTTTTTAATCCATACTGTCAGCTTGTATCTTTTGATTGGGAAGTTTAATCCATTCACATTCAATATTACTGTAAATTCATTATTTACTTCTACCATTTTATTCTTTGGTTTCATATGTCATATCATATTTTTCTCTGTTCTTTTACAACATTGGCTATCCTTTCTCTTTTTTTAAAATTTATTTATTTTTTATTGTAGGTAAAAATCAAAATTTTCACAATACATACAATATTTATAAAATGATATATAAATATATATGCATATATGTGCATTTGCTTACAAAAATGTTATTTATATATATATATATATAAATATATTTTAAGAGGTGCTTAGATTACCTAAAATATTACACGGAACACACTGGGATTCCCATGTTGCACACCTCCCACACCTCCCACCACATCCCACACAAACATCTCCCACAAGAGTGGGCCACCACCCTCAATGGACTTACACATCCTGGGGCCTTGACACCAACTATAGACCACAGTTCACATCGTAGACCACACTCTCTCCCACACAGTTCTGAGTGGTGTGTGCTGATTTAAAATGGCCTACATCCATTGCCACAACGGTACTCAGGACAACCTCCAAATCCCAAAGAAGCCCATGTATTTCAACTGCTGGTCCCCTCCCTGCCCCTAAAGTATCAAGTGGCCACTGGCTCTACCCCATTGTTATAATTTCTTCCATTGCTAGAATCATCATATGTGTACAACAGAATATCATCAAGTCCATACTAGTCCATAGTTCTTCCCCCAATCCTGATGGAACTGGGATGGTGATGTCCCCTCTACATCCAAGTGAGAGAGGGCTTATATCCCATGGATATGGTGGGTGGGATGATCCTGCCTGCAGATGCAGGCCCGCTCCATTCCCTGGGATGGCCGTTGCCCATCATTGTCTCATTGCTGTCAATTGATGAGACAATTGTCTCATCCAAAGGTGACTTGGATGAGTCCATTGAGCTGTAGGGTAGGAGTTGCAGCTCCACCGAGATTCCATGCACACCTGGCTCATAGGTAGGCCAGAGGCTCCAGTCTCTGGAAGTATACCTAAAAACTCCAGCATCATATATAGGTTTGAATAGAAGGGACTGATGAACCATGTGCAGGGAGGACTTATTTGAGTCCAATTCTGTCACTCTCAGGAGCACAGATTCCAAAATAGAGCCCACTGATAAGACATCAGTCTCTGGGGCTATCCCCCCTTATATAGAACCTGGGTGTCTCCAGAGCTCTCAGGAGCCCCTCTGTGTGGGGTGATAGGCACTTAGATGTTCTATGAGCTCCTACTGAGGTGTGCATATGAGTTACCTCTGGGATGACCTCCCGACTCTCTTTGATGTCTCTTAGCCACTTGAACTCATTTGTCTTTACCTTTTCCCCCTTTTATTCAAGGTCTTTTCCAGTTGTGTTGCCAGTTGACACTTGGTATTAATCCCTCGTTGCCAAGGAGGCTCATCCCTGGGAGTCATGTCCCACGCTGGGGGGAAGGTAATGCAATCATATGCTGACGTTGGCTTAGAGAGAGGCCACATTTGAGCAACAAGGAGGCTCTCAGGTGGCAACCCTTAGGCACCCCACAACTGCAGGCTAAGTCTCAGTTACAAGAGCAAAGACTCACAAGGGTAGTCATCAATAAAAAGAACACATCAGTGGGTCATCCTCTGACAGACACTGTCCCTGCACTCAGAGAACTATTGCTGCTCCCTTGGAGACTGTGGAAGAGCTCTCCAGGCTAGGAATTCAGATTCCCTCATTTATTGTGTGATTGTCCACCCATCATGACCATGCCCCATCTTTTGATCTTTTGAACGATTTTGTATATCTTTCATGTATATTTGGATGAACTAATTCCCATGAAACCCCCCTCCCAGACACCCGCCACCAATAATCCCCTGCAGTACCCATTGTAACCCTTCTGTGATCCAAATCCTCCATGAATATGTAGCCCATAAAATAATCAACTACACTTACTAGGAAAAAGAAACAACTAAGATAAGCTTACATGCAAGAGACAAACAAGGAAACTCAGGGAAAAGAAAAAGAGAGATAGAAGAAAAAAAAATAATAATCAAACAAAAATCAAAACAAAACAAAATATAATTAGCGGATTGGGACATTAAAGAAAATGGGCAAAAAAGCAAAGGAAATGCCTTTAAACATATATATATATATATTTATTTATTTATTCTTTTTTTTTCCTTTCTCTTTTCTTTTTTTTTCCTTCCTTTTATCACTGTGTTATTGGATGCCTGGTGTGCCATGACACCTTCCCCCTCTCAATCCCCATTGTCTCCCACATTTTCATTTAATTTTCAAAGAAGTTTTAGGTCACAGCAAAGTCACACACGGAGTGCCGGAGACTCCCAGATACCAAACCATCCCCCATTCCCCACCCCATATTAACCCCCCACCCTTTTTTTTGGATGTTAGCATTGTTATAACTGTTATACAGATAGCAAAATATAGTCACTAAACATTGTCAATGATTTACAGTATAGTTTACAATTTAGATGATATAGTTTAATAATTTTGATGATATTTACCATGTCCTGTGTCCATTACTGTAAGGTAATGAAAAACCTTACCCATGACCACCAAACACCCATTTAGATCTTGACTGTTCCCTTCCCTCAGCCTCCCAGGGCCCATGATACCACCCTATCCCGACCCATGAAATGTCAAGATTCACAGTTACATGCCCTGGGAATTTGAACTTGCCCTTCCTAATCCACCCACCCAACAGTGCTGCACCACCAAACCTAGGAACACCACCACCCATCTGCCCCATCCCCCAACATGCAACCACACTCTATCCCTTTACCATAGATTATGTCCATATGGGTGATGGCTCAAAG
>JAKSZT010037625.1:208669-265379 GCA_026826555.1 Tolypeutes matacus
GGAATATATAAATGAAAGATCTGTCAATGGATGGGATGCCAAGTGGACATTGTTCTTATTAATACAAATATTCTAAAAATGATCAGGTCTGTAGATGAAGATTCAGGCCTTGTCACCAACTGTAACTGTGTGCTGTGGATTTGTTACTGAAGGACTCAAAAAGTGTCAGAATTACCAAGGGATTTATTTAAATTGCATATCTAGGCCTTCTAAAAGCAAAATTTTGACACATTCTGCCTAGGGAACTTGCTGCTATCCCTGCCTTGATACTGTCCAGTCATAGTCCCCCTCTCCATAATCCAATACTCTTACAAACCTCTACCTCCAGAATGAACATGGAGGAAGGAGAGTCATAGGCAAGGTTTCATATTTGCTTTGTGTGAGGCTGTGGAGGTTGAGAACTATGTGGTTGAGTTTGGGAGTCCAGAAGTCAGCCAAGTACAGATTATGGAAACATGTCCTTTTAAAGGGAGAAGTTGGAATTAAAAAAGACTCAGTAGGAGTCAGCCAAACCTGGTGAGCAAAGTCTCACATCTACTTCCTTGAGAAATACAAAATGAGGATGTTTCAAGGTGTTCAATAGAACCAGAAAGCTGATCACTAATTTAATTAGAGAAAAGTGTTTCATAGGAGGGTTAAAGGAAGTAGGGACAAGGGACAATGAGGCAAGTCTTCCATGCCCCTGATGTAGAAGATACAATCAGAAATGAAGAAAAGAAACTATCAGGAGCCTGTGATTTTCCCCATCCTGATTGTATCTGGAGTCTGACCAGTGGGACAAAGAAAGGAAACTGTCCAGAGACTAATAAATCCAAACCAGGACAGATTCTGACCATAACAGGGATACAAGAAGTGGTGGTGTATTGTGTGTTCTGAACTGGACCTTGGAAGACATGACTGTTCTGCAGGGAAGGGAGGATCCAACTGTCCCTGGGAGATGTTGCCAACAGCATTACCAGCACCTTTGGAGATACAAGGGCAGCTCCCGACCCAGCACAAAGTGAAGACCCCAACAGTGGTGCAGAAGATGAGTGAACCCTGGGACACGGGAGCAGAGACTCAGGGAAGGGGACAGGCCTGGGAGGTGGGGACCAGAGTGAGGCAACCAAGTTGGCAAAGGCAGAGACTGGGGTAACCAGGTGGGAAGTGCTCCACACAGTTTTGAAGTTGGGTAATGAAGGAAATGACTGAATCAGTGTGGTCTGAGAGTCTTCACTGAAGAAATGAAGTGTTTATTAGATTCATTTTAAGGAGACTTTCTGCCTAGCATAATGGATAATTTGGGCTACTTCAGAAGAGGAAGAGGAAACATGGATAGTCCAACCTGACCCCCCCGCCAACCCTGCTTACCCTCACTTTCAAACACCTTTGAACCCAATCACAGTACTGCACAACTATCACCCCCATCCACTGCCAAACCACCCCCTTCCCTGTTACTGAGTGATTCACAAAATGTCAGAATTACCAGGGAACTTATTTAAGTTACATGTCTAGGTCCTCTAAAAGCAACATTCTGATACAATTCACCATAGAATTCACTGTAGGTATTTGCAGGTCTGTGGTTAAAACTACAGTGGTGGCAATGTTCTTTGACAAATATTGCTTGGGAGGGTTAATGATGAAGGACATCGGGGATGGGGGGATATGCGGGATAGGGCACACCTGGGGCATTCCTCTATGGAATATAAGTGTTCATCTTGTCATAATATGTTCTCAGTGGATGGAGACCCACACAATAAACAGGTAAATATTAAACTTTCTTGGGGAGTCCTTCTGTATTCTCAAGTAGAGTGGCAAGTATCTCTTGAGAAAATAATCATGTCTAATAAAAGAAAACAGACCAATATGTCAAGCCCTCAAAATTATTGCATGTAACTATGAACCTTATTCTTAAAAAATTGAAACTTAGTGGTTACCAAAGGTTCCGAGGGGAGGGAAGAGAATAATAGAATAGATGGAACATAGGTCAATTTTAGGGAATTGGAATTGTTCTGTATGATCTTGCAATGATGGCTACAGGACATTTTAAATCTTGTCAAAGCCTATAAAAGTGTAAGATACAAAATGTAAACCCTAATGTAAACCATTGGCCACTGTTAGTAGCAATGCTTCAATATCTATACATCAATTGTAACAAATGCATCATACACATGTAAAGTATTTTAAATAAGGGAGAGTCGGAGAGAGGGAGGGGATTATATGGGAATCCCCTGTATTTTCCCTGTGCTTTTCTGTAACCTAAAGCTTCTTTGAAGATAAAGTGAAAAAAATAAGACACTTGGGGAAACATAAAGAAGAAATTATCACTCTACCAAAAAGATAATACATCTTATGGTGATGAAAGTCACAATGAATTTTTTTTTAATTCTTGTATTTTTGTATTTTATTTGTTATTTATTATTATCATTATAGTTTCTTATTTTTTATTTTTATTTTTTTGGCCTTATTTTTGTGAAGGCTTTGGAGCACAGAAGGGTCACAACTGTGGCAGGGGAGGATCACTGGTGTAGAGTGTTGGTGATGGCGGAATGTGTGGGGAAGCGTGCACTTGGGGCATGCTTTTATAGAATATGAATATGTTCAATGGTCATGGGGTGTTGTCTTGGTGGGTGGAGTCCCACACAATAACCAAGAGAATATTGAATTCCCATTGTGGGATGTCCTGCTACATTCTTTAATAGAGTGGCAAGAATTCCCTGAGTACATGGGCAGTGCCTAGTGAAGGACAGACCATTACACCAGGTTGGACTTAGGAACTTTTTCTTGTGAAATTGAAACTTAGCCTATATTATATATTTCCTATGAGTTACCTCCTGGAAGCCTCCTTGGGGCTCAAATGTGGCCTCTCTCTGAGCAAAACTTAGCGTATAAATGCACTACCTTCATCTCTCCACCTTCGGCATGGGACATGACTCCCAGAGATGAGCTCTCTGGCACCAAGGGACTATTACCAACTGCTGGCTAGTGATGCATCTGGAAAAAGGCCTTGACCAAAAGGGGGAAATATTAAATACAAATGAGATTTTATAGCTAAGAGATTTCAAAGTGAGTTAGGAGGTCATTCCATAAGATACACTTATGCACATCTCAGCAGGATCTCACTGACTGCCACATTAAACAGTGCCTCAAAGAGCAGAGCAGTGGGCTCTAGAGACATCTAGACAGTATAGGCAGGGCAGACAATCTCAGGAATTCGGCAGAGTGAGCATCACCATCCCAAAATCCTCAAGACTGAGTAATGAACAAACATAAGGGGGCAATGCAAAAATAGAATAAAATTGACTTACTATTACCCTAGCAATGGAAGAACTTGTATCATTGATATAAAGGCAGTGGCCACAAGAAGTTCTGAGGGGAGGGAGAGGGAAGTATACTTGTAATATGAGAGCATTGTGGGACATTGGAATTGACCTGCATGACATTGCAATGATACAGCCGATTATATATTTTGTCAAAACCTATAAAATTGTGCAGGGCAAATTGTAAACTATAATGTAAAATACAGATGATGTTTAGTAGCAATGCTTCAAGATGAGTTAATCAATTATAACAAGAGTACCACAATAATGGAAGATGTTGTTAATGTGGGAACGTGTGGGAGAGGGAAGGCGTGGGGTATATATTTTTTGAAGTAAAATTTATGTATTCTAAAGCTTCTTTAATTTATTTTTAATTAATAAAAAAAGAAGAAGGAATAGGTATGGTTGTGGATTTGACCCTACATCTCCATGCCTGTAGCTCAACTGGACTAGAAATGTGGGAGGCTGGAAAGTATTAGGAGATCCTGAGTGATCCCCCCCGCCAAGTGCCAAGCATCATGCTCATTTCTGTTCCATTTTCTTTTTCAAACAATGAACTCTAGAGTCAAGATTTTAGATATGTGTGTGAGGATGTGTAATTACTTAATTGAAAATTGAAGAATAATTAAATATTTGTGAATATTTTTATATGTATATAGAAACACAGTCTCATTTTGACCTGCTATTAACTATGTGGAATTTTATTTAGTGACAATCGAGATTTTAGGTGGTCCAGGGACTACAATATGGTTTTGCCCACCTCTGATAAAATTTTGAGCAAAGTATTAAGAAAAATCACTAAATCTAAAATCAACCACCAAAAATAAGGAAGAGAAATGCAAATATTCTCCTGAATTTTTTTTTACTGTTCTATGCCAAATTTCTATTGTTTACAAACGAAATGTTCCACATCTCTATTTGTGTTTATATTCACACAGTAAGAGAGAAAATTGGTATAGCTATCATCCTCCTTGTATCACTGAAATGGTGAGGGATGAAGCAGCCATCAACAGATATGAAAGGAGTCATGTCTTCCAACTCACATGTCATACAAGTAGATGGGACCCTAATGTGTGTCTTGGTCTTTCTTCATGTCAATTTACATCAATTTGGGAAAAATTTTGTGAAATTAAGGGAGCAAGGAGAAGGCAGGCAAGTTTGGGTTTCTGAAAAGAGGACACCTCTCTTCTGGGGGTGGGGGTACATTTTGCTCTGGGAGTGGTGATATCCATAACAAGACTTAGGATATTAAGTAATCATAGTTTAATTTTTGAAATATTCTCATCAGGAAATATGGTTATTTTTTTTTAATTAAAAAAAAATTTTTAATTATGGAACTTTTTTAAAAAGCTTTTTAGCTTTATTTTGTACATTTAATAATTGAAAATATAAACAATTAAAAATGAAAAACTAAACACAGATGAATAAATATATGCATTTCTCAATTAAATGTAATGGATACATAAAAATTTTTTTTTTGAATCAAACAATATATTACACAATATATTTGGTTCATAGTAACACATTCATACAGTATTTGTCCTTTTGTGTCTGGCTTGCTTCACTCAACATAATGTCCTCCAGGTTCATCCATGTTGCCATATGCTTTATGACTTCATTTCTTCATACAGCTGCATAATATTCCATCGTGTCAATAGACCACAGTTTGTTTATCCATTCATCTGTTGATGGACACCGGGGTTGTTTCCAACTTTTGGCAATGGTGAATAATGTTGTTATGAGCATCGGTGTGCAAATGTCTGTTCGTGTCACTGCTCTCAGTTCTTCTGGGTATATACCCAGTAGTGGTATTGCAGGGTCATGTGGCAACTTCTTTAGGAACTAAACTTCTATATTCAACTTCTTTAGGAACTGCTAAACAGTTCTCCATAGTGGCTGTATCATCCTGCATTCCCACCAACAGTGAAGAAGTGTTCCTATCTCTCCACATCCTCTCCAACACTTGTAGTTCTCTGTCTTTTTAATAGTGGCCATTCTGATAGGTGAGAAAAGATATCTCATTGTAGTTTTGATTTGCATTTCCCTAATCATGAGTGATGTTGAGCATTTCTTCATGTGATTTTTTGCCATTTGTATTTCTTCTTTGGAGAAATGTCTATTCAAGTCTTTCGCCCATTTTTTAATTGGGTCATTTGTCTTTTTATTGTTGAGTTGTAACATCTCTTTATAAGTCCTGTATATTAAACCCTTATCAGATATGTGATTTCCAAATATTTTTTCCCATTGTGTTGGCTGCCTTTTCACCCTTCTGACAAAGTCCTGAGGTGCAAAAGTGTTTAATTTTGAGGAGGTCCCATTTATCTACTTTTTCTTTTGTTGCACATGCTTTGGGTGTAAGGTCCAAGAAACCATCACCTACTACAAGGTCTTGAAGATGTTTCCCTACATTTTCTTCTAGTAGTTTTATGGTCCTGGCTTTTATATTTAGATCTTTGATTCATTTTGAGTTGATTCTTGTATAGGGGGTGAGATAGGGGTCCTCTTTTGTTCTTTTGGTTATAGATATCCAGTTCTCCCAACACCATTTGTTGAAGAGACTGTTTTTTCCCATTAGCGTGCGCTTGGTATGTTTGTCAAAAACCAGTTGACTGTATTGGTGAGAGTATATTTCTGGATTCTCAATTCTATTCCACTGATCGATATGTCTATCTTTATGCCAGTACCATGCTGTTTTGACCACTGTAGCTTTGTAATATGTTTCAAGGTCAGTCAGTGAAACTCCTCCCATGTTGCTCTTCTTTTTTAGAATACTTTTGGCTCTTGGGTGCACTTACCCTTCCAGATGAATTTTGTAATTGCCTTCTCTGATTCTGTAAAGTAAGCTGTTGGGATTTTGATTGGTATTGCATTGAATCTATAAATCAGTTTGGGCAAGATTGATATCTTCATGATATTTATTCTTCCAATCCATGAACACGGAATGTCTTTCCATTTGTTTAGGTCTTTTAAAATTTCTTTTAGCATTGTTTTGTAGTTTTCTGCATATATGCCCTGTACTTCTTTGGTTAAATTAACTCCTAGGTCTTTGAGTCTTTTTGTTGCTATTGAAAATGGCATTTTCCTCCTGATTTCCTCAGATTGTTCAGTACTAGTGTACAAAAACATTACTGGTTTTTGCATGTTGATCTTGTATCCTGCCACTTTGCTGAACTCATTTATTAGTTCAAGTAGCTTTGTTGTGGATACTTCAGGATTTTCTAAATACAGGATCATGTCATCTGCAAACAGTGAGAGTTTTACTTCCTCTTTTCCTATTTGGACGCCTTTAATTTTTTTGTCTTGTATAATTGCCCTAGCTAGAACTTCTAGTACAATGTTGAATAACAATGGTGACAGTGGGCATCCTTGTCTTGTTCCTGATCTTAGGCGAAAAGCTTTCAACCTTTCCCCATTGAGTATGATGTTGGCTGTGGGTTTTTCATATATGCCTTTTATCATATTAAGGAATTTTCCTTTTATTCCTATCTTTTGAAGTATTTTTGTCAAAAAAAGGATGTTGGATTTTGTCGAATGACTTTTCTGCATCTATTGAGATGATCATGTGTTTTTTTTTCCTTCAATTTGTTAATGTGGTGTATTACATTGATTGATTTTCTTACGTTGAACCAGGCTTGCATACCTAGAATAAATCCCACTTGGTCGTGATGTATAAGTCTTTTGATATGCTGTTGGATTCGATTTGCAAGTATTTTGTTGAGAATTTTTGCATCTATGTCATTAGAGAGAGAGATTGGTCTGTAATTTTCTTTTCTTGTGGAATCTTTATCTGGCTTTGGTATTAGGGTGATGTTGGCTTCATAAAATGTGTTGAGTAATTTTCCATCCTCTTCAATTTTTTGGAAGAGTTTAAACAGGATTGGTGTTAATTCTTTTAGAAATGCTTGGTAGAATTCACCTGTGAAGCCATATGGTCCTGGACTTTTCTTTGCTGGGAGATTTTTTATGATGGATTCAATCTCCTTAATTGTGATTGGTTTGTTAAGTTTTTATATTTCTTGTTGTGTCAGTGTAGGTTGGTTATGTGTTTCTAGAAATTTTTCCATTTCATCTAGTTTGTCTAGTTTGTTAGCATATAGTTTCTCATAATATCCTCTTATGATTCTTTTTATTTCTGTGAGGTCATTTGTAATTTCCCCCTTTCATTTCTGATTGTATTTATTTGCATCTTCTCTCTTTTTTTCTTTGTTAGTCTAGCGA
Source organism: Tolypeutes matacus (assembly GCA_026826555.1). NCBI lineage: Eukaryota > Metazoa > Chordata > Mammalia > Cingulata > Chlamyphoridae > Tolypeutes > Tolypeutes matacus. The sequence continues at coordinate 216,187 of JAKSZT010037625.1, forward strand.
GGGGTTTGTCAATTTTATTGATCTTCTCAAGAACCAGCTTTTGGTTTTGTTGATTTTTCTCTATTGTTTTTTCTGTTCTCATTTTCATTTATTTCTGCTCTAATCTTTATTATTTCTTTCCTTCTTTTTGCTTTGGGATTAGTTTGCTGTTCTTTTTCTAGTTTCTCAAGGTGTTCAATTAAATCTTTGAGTTTAGCTCTTTCTTGTTTTTTAATATAGGCATTTAGGGCTATAAATTTCCCTCTCAAGACTGCCTTCACTGTATCACATTAGTGTTGATACATTGTGTTCTCATTTTCATTTGTCTCAATATATTTATTGATTTCACTTGCAATTTCTTCTTTGACCCACCAAATATTTAGGAGTGTGTTGTTCAGTCTCAATGCAGTTGCAAATTTACTTTTTTCCTGTCTGTTATTGGTATGATTTCAATCTTTTTATATTTATTGAGAGCTGTATTGTGACCTAACATGTGGTCTATCCTGGAGAAAGATCCATGGGCACTTGAGAAGAATGTATAACCCACTGAGTTTGGATGTCGTGTGCTGTATATGTCTCTTAGGTCTAACTTGTTTATCATATTGTTCAAGTTCTCTGTTTCCTTGTTGATCTTCTGTCTAGTTGTTCTATCTAATGATGTGAGAGGGGTGTTGAAGTCTCCAACGATTATTGTAGAAATGTCTATTTCTCCCTTCAGTTTTGCCAGAGTCTGTCTCATATATTTTGGGGCACCCTGGATATGTGCGTAGATATTTATGACTGTTATATCTTCCTGGAGGATAGTCCCTTTTATTAATATATAATGGCCTTCTGCATCTCTTATCACTTTTTTGCATTTGAAGTCTGTTTTTTCTGATATTAGTATAGCTACCCCTGCTCTTTTCTGATTACTATTCACGTGGAGTATCTTTTTCCAACCTTTTACTTTCAGCCGGTTTGTATCCTTGGGTCTGAGGTGAGTTTCTTATAAGCAGCATATGGATGGCTCATGTTTTTTTATCCATTCTGTCAGCCTGTATTTTTGAATGGGGAATTTAATCCATACACATTGAATGATATTACTGAAAATGCACTATTTATTTCCTCCATTTTATTCTTTGGTTTTCATATGTCATCTTGTTTTTGTCTCTCTTTTTACTCTTTTGGTTATCCTTCCTGCTTTTCTTTCTTCTGTACTCTCCTCCAAGCCTCTCTCTCCTGTCTTTTTCTTTCAGGTTCTAAGGCTTCCTTTAATATCTCCTGCAAAGTTGGATTCTGTTTTGCAAACTCTCTTAGTTTCTGTTTCTTTGTGAATACTTTATATTCACCTTCATATTTGAAGGACAGTTTTGCTGGATAACAATTCTTGGCTAGCAATTTTTCTCTTTCAGTTTCCTAATTGTGTCATACCACTGTCTTCTCCCCTCCATGGTTTCTGAAGAGAAATCTGCACTAAGTCTTACTGGATGTCCTTTGTACGTGATCGTTTGGTTCTCTCTTGCTGCTCTGAGAATGTTCTCTTTATCTTTAACATTTGACATTCTGAATAATATGTGTCTTAGCGTAGGTCTATTTGGATTTATTCTCATTGGGGTACGGTGTGCTTCTTGGACATATAAGTTCATTTCTTTCATGAGAGTTGGGAAATTTTCAGCTATTATTTCCTCAAATACTCTTTCTGTCCCTTTTCCTTTCTCTTCCCTTTCTGGAACTCCCATGGCATGTATGTTGAGTTTTCTGTTGTCATTCAACTCTCTGAGCCCCTACTCAATTTTTTCCATTCTTTTCTCTCTCTGTTCTTTCCTCTCTTCAATTTTAGCTGCTCTGTCTTCGGTATCACTTATTCTTTCTTCTATCACTTCTAGTCTGCTGTTTTATGCCTCAAATGTATTTTTTACTTCACCTATTGTGTCTTTCATTCCCATGAACTCCATTACTTTTCTGTTCAGGATTTCAAATTCTTCTTTGCGTTCGCTCAATGTCTTCTTGATGTCATTTATCTCTTTAACTATATTCTCTTTCATCTCATTAATTTGATTTTAGAAATTTGTGCTCATCTCACTGATTAGTTCTCTCAAATTCTGCATCTCTTCTGGGACTTTGCTGTATTCTTTTTCTTGGGCCATGTCTTCTATTTTCTTAGTATGGCTCGTAATTTTTGGCTGGTGCTTAGGCATCTGGTTAGTTTGTATTTTACTTAGTTGCTCTATCTCTTTTTTATGGGGTTTTAGTGGCAGGAGGCTGTGAGTTACCACAGCTCTTTGATTTTTGGCTCAACCTTGATTGTTAGGATTGTTCTGCTGGTTGCTCAAAACTGGGCACTGGACCCAGTAATTGGTTGTAGAGTCGTTTCCTAAGGCCTTGGGCAGGGAGGCTATAGAGGCCAGGAAAAGCCTCTCCTACTTATTAATTTTCTTATGTGCACTTCCTTGGTCTGCCAGGAGATGGTGCTTGTTGGCAACTCTCGACTCAATGCCTGGTCGGAGTGTATTTTTTGTGACTCAAACCAGATCAATATGATAGAGCTTCCTGTCTGGGGGCTAAGAGCCTTGTAATTCAAACTTTCTGAGACACTTCTCTAGACTTCTCTTGTAGCACCTCCCTTTTCCCAGCTAGGAAATATTTCCACTCCCTTCTGAATCCTCAACAATCAGTCCTGTTAGTAGAGGAGGAGATTGGGAGGTTTGTACATCTTTAGCCCCTTGCAGGCTCTAAGGCAAACAATGGTGCAGCCCCACCCGGCCTGGAAGGGCTCTCAGGTCAGGGCAGACCAAACCTGGGGTCAAAAGCAGGGTCAGTCCCAGGCTTTCTCTCCCTTCTCCTGTGGAGTCCTCAACAATTAGTCCAGGCTAGAAGAGAGGGAGGTGGCTAGGGTCAGATTTCTCCAGTCCTTCCTAGGCTACCAGGCAAACCGCCATGTGGAACGGTCCATGGGGCTCCGCAGCCCAAATTTACAGGTCAGACCTTGAGTCAGCCTAAGGCTGTGTCCCTCTCTCTCCCCTTTCCAGGAGTGGTAGATCCCTGGAGTCCCCTTTGTCTGTGGTTGCAGGCCCAGAGGCCCGAGAATTCTGAAGAGTGTGGGGAGGGTGCTGGTAGCAGCAGAAGCTGCTACTTCCAACTCACGGTTCTGTTGTCGCGATTTCCCTCTTCTGTCTCTCTCTCCTCTGGGTGGTGTGCAGCCTTCACCTGCTGTCCTAAACCCTAGAAGATCTTTTTTGGGGCTGTTTCAGCCTGTTCTCTAGCTATTTTTCTGGAGAAGAGATTCCCATGTCTTACTAGTCCACCATCTTCCTGGAAGTCTGGTATAAGTTTTAAGAAACTACTGCCTACCAAAATCACTGAGCATGTTTTACTACATTTTCTTCTGAGACTTTTATGGTTGCCACTTTTATATTTAGGCCCTTCATCTATTTTGACTTAATTTTTGTATAAGGTGTGAGATAAGGGTATTCTTTCTTTCTTTTGGATATGTCTATCGAATTCTCATAGAATCACTTGTTGTATAGACTGTTCTGGCATGGCTGGGTGGGCTTAACCAAGTTTGAAAAATTATTAGACTGTAGATGTGAGGGCCTATTTCTGAATTCTTGATTTGGTTGCATTGGTCAATCTGCCTGTCTTTATGCCAGTACCATTCTGTTTTTACCACTGAAGCTAAGTAATATGTTTAAGGTCAGGAAGTGAGAGTCCTCCAACTTTGGTCTTTTTTAAAACATTTTTGTCTATTCAGGGTCCTTTACCCTTCAAAATATATTTGATTATTGGATTTTCCATTTCTGCCAAAAAAAAAAAAAAGACTGTTGCGGTTTTATTGGGATTACATTGAATCTGTAAATCAGTTTGGGTAGAATTGATGTATTAAAGTTGGTCTTCCAGTCCATAAACACAGAATGTCCTTCCAATTATTTAAATATACTTTGGTTTCTTTTAGCAATCTTTTGTAGTTTTCTGTGTACAGGTCCTTTATGTCCTTAGTTAAGTTTATTTCTTAATATTGAATGGTTTAGTCACTATTATAAATGGATTTTTTCTGATTTCCTTTTCAGTTTGCACATCAGTAATGTATAGAAACACTGAGTTTTGCATATTACTCTTATATGCCATCACTTTGCTGAACTCATCCATTAATTCTAGTAACTTTGTTGTGGATTTTTTCAGGATTTTTTAGATGTAGGATAGTGGAGGTTTTACTTCTTCCTTTCCTATTTGAGTGACTTTTATTTTTTATCTACCCTAATTGGTCTAGACAGAAATTCTAGCATAATATTGAATAATAATGTTGACAGTGGACATCATTGTTTTTCCTGATCTCAGTGGGAAAGCTTTCAGTCTTTCACCCTTGAGTATAATGCTAGCTGTAGACTTTCATATATGCACCATACAGAAAAAACTTCTGTCTATTCCTATCTTTTGGAGGTTTTTTTTTTTTTTTTTTTTTTTGGATCAAGAAAGGGTGCTGTATTGTGTCAAAAGCCTTTTCTGCATCAGTCAAAAGGACCATATGATTTTTCTTCTTCAATTTATCAAAGCGATTTATTACACTACTTTTTTTCTTGGGTTGAACCACCCTTGCATCCTGTGATAAAACCCCTTGATCATAGTGTATATTCTTTTTAGTGTACTTTTGTTGTCTGTTTACAAGTATTTTTTCGAGGATTTTTGCATGCAAATTCATTAGAGATATTGGTCTGTAATTTTTTTTTTTTTTGTAGTACCTTTATCTGGTTAAGTTGATATTGGCTCCATAGATCAAGTTTGGTAACATTCTTTCTGTTCAATTTTTTGGAAAAGCCTGTGAAGATTGGTATTAGATTGTCTTTGAATGATTGGCAGAATTCTCCTATGAAGCCATCTGTTCCAAGGCTTTTAATTTTTGAGAGGATTTTGATAACTGTTTCAGTCTCTTCACTTGAGATTGATTTGTTGAGGTCTTCTGTTTCTTCTAGAGAGGTTTGTGTGTTTCTCAAAATTTGTCCATCTCATCTACATTGTCTAGGTTTTTAGCATACAATTGTTCATAGTATCCTTTTATGATTGATTTTATTTTTGCAGAGTCAGTGGTAATGTCCTCCCTCTCATTTCTGATTTGATTTATTTGTGTCTTCATTCTTTTTTTCTTTTTCAGTCTAGCTAAGGATTTGTTCATTTTGTTGATCTTTTCAAAAGCATAAAGTTTTGGATTTGTTAATTCTATTATTATTTCGTTCTTAATTTCATTTATTTCTGCTCTGTTCTTTACTATTTCTCTCCTATGACTTTGTTTGGCCTTTTTTTTTCTAGTTCATCCAGGTGTGGAGTTAGGTCTTCAATTTTAGATCTTTCTTCTTTTATAATGTAAACATTGAGGGCTATAAATTTCCCTTTCAGCTTTGCCTTTGGAGTGTCCCATTGGCTTTGTTATGTTGTGTTCTAATTTCCATTTGTCTCAGGATATTTGCTAATTCTCTTGCAATTTCTTCTTTGACCCAATTATTTAAAAGTGTGTTGTTTAATCTCCATATATTTATGAATTTTCTCTTTTTCATCTATTATTGATTTCCAGTTTCATTTTGTTTTGATAAAGTGTTTTGCATAATTTCAATCATTTTAAATTTACTGGGACTTGACTTATGACCAAATGTAGTCTCTATCTTGTATGTTGATCCATGAGCACTTGAAAAGAATGAATATCCTGCTAGTTTGGGGTCCAATGCTCTATAGGTATCTGTTAGGTCTAGTTCATTTTTCATATTATTCAAGTTCTCTTTCTTTATTTATCCTCTTTCTAGTTATTCTATCCAATACTGAGAGTGGTGTATTGAAGTCTCTGGCTATTATTGTAAAGTTGTCTATTTCATCCTTCACCTTTGCCAGTGTTTGCCTCATGTATCTTGGAGCACTCAAGTTAGGTGCATAAATATTCATTATAGTTATTACTTCTTAGTGAATTGCCCCCCTTTTTAATATATACTGTTTTTCATATTCCTTATGACAGTTTTGCATTTAAAATCTATTTTGTACCATATTATTATCACTACTCCAGCCCATTTTTAGTTACTGTTTGCGTGAAATATCATTTTCTAATCTTTTACTTTTATCCTGGTTGTATCTTTACATCTGAGGTGAGTCTCCTGTAGAAAACTTATAGATGGCCATATTATTTTATCCATTCTATCAGTCTATGTCTTTTGATTGGGGATTTCAAGCCATGAACATTCAATGTTATTACTGTAAAGGTATTGCTTCTTTCATCCATTTTGTTCTTGGGCTTTCTGTTGTCATATAATACTATTTTCTGTCTTTTTACCCATTAATTTGCCTTGGTTTTAATCTTCATTTCTATACTCTTCTTCAAGTCCCTCCCTCTTGTATTTTCCAGTCAGGCTGTAGCACTCCCTTTTAGTATCTCTTATAGTTCTGGGCTTTTGGTAACTTATTCTAGCAGTTTTTGTTTGTTTGTGAAGACTTTGAACTCATCCTCAATTTTGAAGGCGAGTTTTTCCAGGTACAGATTTCTTGGCTGGCAGTTTTTATCTTTCAGTATGTTAAATAGTTCCTAACACTTTCTTCTCACCTCCATGGTTTCTGAAGAGAGGTCAGCATTTAATCTTATTGAGTCTCCTGGTAGGTGATGCTTTTTTTGTTTGTTTGTTTGTTTTTTGTTTTGCTACTTCAGAATTCTGTCTTTATTACTGATATTTGTCATTCTGAATAGTAGGTTTCTTGGTGTAGGTCTATTCAGATTTATTTGGTTTGGAATGCTTTGCCCTTCTTGGATATTGATATTTATGTGTTTCTTAAGGGTTAGGAATTTTTCAGTCATTATTTCCTTAAATTTTCTTTCTGCCCCTTTTCCATTCTCTTCTTCTGGGACATCAAAAATGTGTATATTTTTGCATTTCATGTTTTCATTCAATTCCTTGAAACCCTGTTCCATTTTTTTCCCTTCTCTTCTCTTTGTGTTGTCCTATCTTTTCCTGTTCAGATGTTCTGTCTTCAAAATCACTAATTCTCTTTTCAAGCAATTCAAATCTGCTCTTATATATCTCTAGTGTCTTTCTTTTTCATTTTTTAAATTTATTTTTTGGATTTAATTATTGAAAATATAAGCAATAGAAAACAGAGTTGAATAAAAACATATTTTCTCAATTAAATGTTCTGGAAACATAGATTTTTTTGGAATCACACAATATGTTAAACAATATATTTTGATCATAGCAACACAAACATACATTATTTGTCCTTTTGTGTCTGGCTTGTTTCACTCAACATAGTGTCCTCCAGGTTCATCCATGTTTTCATATGCTTTATGACTTCATTTCTTTTTACAGCTGCATAATATTCCATCCAGTGAATACACCACAGATTGTTTATCCATCCATTGGTTGATGGACACATGGGTTGTTTCCAACTTTTGACAATCATGAATAATGCCACTATGAACATCGGTGTGCAGATGTTTGTTTGTGTCACTGCTCTCAGTTCTTTTGGGACCAAGTACTGGCAATGCAGAGTCACACGGCAAGTCTATATTCAGTTTCTTTAAGAATTGCTGAACAGTCCTCCCCAGTGGCAGTACCACTTTGCATTCCCACCATAGTGAATAAATGTTCCTTTCTTTCCACATTGTCTCCAATACTTGCAGTTCTCTGTCTTTTTAGTAGTGGCCATTCTGATAGGTTTGAAATGATATCTCATTGAAGTTTTGATTTGCATTTCCCTAAACATTAGTGATGTTTCTCATGTGTGTGTGTGTTTTTTTTTTTTTTTTTTGCCATTTCTATTTCTTCTTTGGACAAATGTCTGTTCAAGTCTTTTGCCCATTTTTTAATTGGGTCATTTGTCTTTTTATTGTTGAGATGTAACATCTCTTTTTATATACTGGATATTAAAACCTTATCTGACATGTGATTTCCAAATATTTTCTCCCGTTGAGTTGGCTGCCTTTTCACTCTTTTGACAAAGTCCTGTGAGGTGCAAAAGTGTTTAATTTTGAGGAAGTCCTATTTATCTATTTTTTTCTATTGTTACACATCCTTTGGGTATAATATCCAAGAAACCACCACCTACAACAAGGTCTTGAAGATATTTCCCTAAATTTTCTTCTAGTAGTTTTATGGTCCTGGCTTTTACATTTAGGTCTTTGATCCATTTTGAGTTGATTCTTTTAAAGGGAGTGAGATAGCAGTCCTCTTTCTTTCTTTTGGTTATAAATATCCAGTTCTCCCAGCACTATTTGTTGAAGAGACTGTTTTGTCCCATTAATATGGACCTGGTAGGTTTGTCAAAAAACAGTTGACTGTATAGGTAAGGGTTTATTTCTGGATTCTCAATTCTAGTCCACTGATTTATATGTCTATCTTTATGCCAGTTAAATGCTGTTTTCAGCACTGTAGCTTTGTAATATGTTTTAAGATTGGACAGTGAAATTCCTCCAAAGTGGCTCTTCATTTTTAGAATGATTTTGCCTATCAGGTACACTTTCACTTCCAAATGAATTTGGTAATTGCCTATTCTCTTTCAGAAAAAGTAGACTGTTGGAATTTTGACTGCTATTGCATTGTATCTATAAATCAGTTTGGATAAGATTGACATCTTCACAATATTTATTCTCCCAATCCATGATCACAGAATATCTTTTCATTTGTTTAGGACTTTTAAAATTTCTTTTAGCATTGTTTTGTAGTTGTCTGCATACAGGTCCTGTACTTCTTTGGTTAAATTAATTCCTAGGTATTTGAGACTTTTTTCAATCAAAAAATGATGGTGGATTTTGTCAATGGCCTTTTCTGCATTGATTGAAACTATCATGTGTTTTTTTTTCCTTCAATTTGTTAATGTGGTGTATTATGTTGATTGATTTTCTTATGTTGAGTGAGCCTTGCATACAATGAATAAATCCTACTTGATCGTGGTGTATAAATCTTTTGATAGGCTGTTGGATTCTATTTGCAACTATTTCATTGAGAATTTTTGCATCTATGTTCATTAGAGAGATTGGTCTGTCATTTTGTTTCCCTGTAGTATCTTTTTTATTGTATTGTATTTTTTTAAAGATACTTAGATTATACAAATGTCACATAAAAAATATAGGGGACTTCCATATGCCTCACTCTCCATACCTCCCACATTTTCACACATTAACAGCATCCTTCATTAGTGAAGTATATTCACTACAATTGATGAACACATTTTGGAGCATTGCCACTAAATGTGGATTAAAGTTTACATTATAGTTTACACTTTTTTTCCACCCAATTCTGTAGGTTATGGCAAGATTTATAATGGCCTGTACCTGTCATTGCAATATCATTCAGGATAATTCCCAAGCCCCAAAAATGCCCTATATTACACCTGTTTTTCCATCTCTCTGCCCTCAGAAATGCCAGTGTCCACTGCCTCCACATCAATGATATAATTTCTTCCATTACTAGAATTATAATAAGTCTATAGTAGAATACCAGTAAATCTACTTTTGTCCATAGTTCATTCCCCAGTCCCGAGGATTCTGGGGTGGTGATGTCCAGTCCACCTGTAATTGGGAGTGGGATGTGATCCCATGGGCCAATGGATGGGACTTTCTTCCTTGCATTTGTAGACTCTCTCAGTTCCTTGGTACGATAGTTGTCCATCATCACCTCCATGTTAGTTGCCCTGGGTGAATCTGATAAACTGGAGAGTAGATGTTGCAACTCCGTTGAGATTCAGGGCCCAGCTGGCACATGGAGAGCCAAAAAATATCAGTCTCTTAGACAAATATCTACCAACTCTAGTGCCACTTATAGGTTCAAATAGAAGGACAGAAGTGCCATATGTAAAGAAACCACAACTGAGTCCAACTCTGTCACTCTGGGGAGCATAAATTCCAAAGTAGGGCCCACTGGCAAGGCACTAAACTCCTGAGATATCTGACCTGACTATAGTGTCTGGGTGTCTCCAGAGCCCTTGGGAGCCCTGCTATTTGAGGTAGTATCTACTTTGTCAGTCAAAGAGATCCTGCTCAGATGTGCATAGATGTTACCTCTGGAATGACCTCTCAATTTACTATGAAGTCTCAGCAATATAAACTCAATTGTCTTTACCTTTTCCCCCTTGTGGTCAAGGTCTTTTTCCAGTTGCATTACAAGTTGATGCTTGGTAGTAATCCCTCTGTGCCAGGGAAGCTCATCCAGAGGAGTCATATCACATACTGGAGGGAAGGTAATGTATTTATATGCTAAATTCAGCTTAGAGAAAGGTCACATTTGAGCAACAAGGAGCCTACTAGGAGGGAACTCTTAGGCACCCTATAATACTAGACTAACTTTCAATTTCAAGAGTAAAGGTTCATATGCACAGTCATCAATTCCACGGGACCATCAATGGGGCCATTTTCCTTCACTAGTTATTGCCCCATACTGTGTTCTCAAATAGAGGGGCAGGAGTCTCTTGAGAGCATGGGCAGTGCCTAATAGAGGAGGGCAGGCCAGTGTGTCAAACCCACAGTGTTGTTTCAAGTAACTATGACTTTTTTCCTTCAAGGACTGAACCCTGGTGGTTGCCATGGATTCTGAGGGGAGGGGGAAGGAAGAATAGAATAGATGGATCAAGGGGCATTTTGGGAGATGCAAGTGTTCTACATGACCTTGCTATGATGGATACAGGACATATTGAATTGCATCAAAGTTTATAAAAGTGTATGACCCAAAATGTAAACCATAATGTAAACCATTTACCATGGTTGGTAGCTATGTTTCTTGTAGTATATTTTTATGGCTTTGGTATGTGGGTGATGTTGGCTTCATAAAATGTGTTGGGCAATATTCCCTCCTCTTCAATTTTTTGGAAGAATTTAAACAGAATAGGTGTTAATTCTTTTTGAAATACTTCCTAAAATTCCCCTGTGAAGCCATCTGGTCCTGGACTTTTCTTTGCTGGGAGATTTTTGAAGATGAATTCAATCTCTTTAAATGTGATTGGTATGTTAAGTTCTTGTATTTCTTTTAGCATCAGTGTAAGTTGTTTGAGTATTTCTAGGAATTTGTCCATTTCATCTAAGTTGTCTAGTTTGTTAGCATACAGTTTCACATAGTATCCTCTTATGAACATCCTTATTTCAATGGGCTCAGTCATAACTTCCCCCTTTCATTTCTGATTGTATTTATTTGCATCTTCTCTCTCTTTTTCTTTATTACTCTAGCTAGGGCTTGTCAATTTTATTGATCTTCTCAAAGAACCAGCTTTTGGTTTTGCTGATTTTCTCTATTGTTTTTTGTTCTCAATTTCATATATTTCTGCTCTAATCTTTATGATTTCTTGTCTTCTGCTTGTTTTGGTATTGGTTTGCTGTTCCTTTTCTAGTTTCTCTAGTTGTTCAGTTAAATGTTTAATTTTAGTGCTTTATTCTTTTTTAATATAAGCATTTAATGCTATAAATTTTGGCCTCAAGACTGCTTTCACTGTATCCCATAAGTTTTGCTAAGTTGTGTTCTAGTTTTCATTTGTCTCAATTTATTTACCGATTTCACTTGCAATTTCTTCTTTGACACACTGATTCTTTAGGAGTGTTTTGTTCAGCCTCTACACATTTGAGAATTTACTTTTTTCCTGTCTATTATTGACTTCATTTCATTCCATTGTTATTTGAGAAGGTGCTGTGTGTAATTTCAATCTTTTTATATTTATTGAAATTTCCATTGTGCCCTAATATGTGCTTTATTCTGGAGAAAGATCCATGGGCACTAGAGAAAAATGTATAACCTGCTGAGTTTTCATGCAATGTTCTGTATATGTCTGTTATGTTTAACTCATTTATCATATTGTTCAAGTTCTCTGTTTCTTTGTTGATCTTCTGTCTAGTTGTTCTATCTAATGATGTGAGTGGGGTTATGGAAGTCCCAGTGATTATTGCAGAGATGTCTATTTCTCCCTTCAGTTTTCCCAGAGTTTGTCTCCTATATTTTGGGGCACCCTGGTTAGGTGCATAGATATTTATGACTGTTATATCTTCCTGGTGGATTGTCCCTTTTATTAATATATAATGACCTTCTGTATCTCTTATAACATTTTTGCATTTAATGTCCATTCTGTCCGATATTAGTATAGCTACCCCTGCTCTTTTTTGTTCACTATTTGCATGGATCATCTTTTTCTAACCTTTCACTTTGAGTCGGTTTGTATCCCTGGGTCTAAGGTGAGTTTCTTGTAAGCAGCATATAGATGGCTCATGTTTTTTAATCCATTTTGTCAGCCTGTATCTTTTGATTGGGGAGTTTAATCCATTCACATTCAATATTACTGTAAATTCATTATTTACTTTCACCATTTTATTCTTTGGTTTCATATGTCATATCATATTTTTCTCTGTTCTTTTACTACATTGGTTATCCTTTCTCTATTCTTTCTTCTATACTCTTCTCTAGGCCTTTCTCTCCTGTCTTTTTATTTCAGGTTCTAAGGATTCCTTTAATATTTCCTGTAAAGTTGGATTCTGTTGTGCAAACTCTCTTAGTTTTTGTTTATTTGTGAATATTTTATATTCACTTTCATATTTGAAGGATAAATTTGCGGGATTAAGAATTCTTGGCTGGCAGTTTTTCTCTTTCAGTATTCTGATTGTATCATTCCACTCTCTTCTCACCTCCATGGTTTCCAAAGAGAAATATGCACTAAGTCTTTCTGGCCATCCCTTGTATGTGATGGTTCACTTCTCCTGTGCTGCTCTGAGAATTTTCTCTTTATCTTTGAACTTGACATTCTAAGTAGTATGTGTCTTAGAGTAGTTCTATTCAGATTTATTCTGATTGGAATATGGTTCACTTCTTGGACATGGAAGTTCATTTCTTTCATGAGAGTTGGAAAATTTATAGCTATTATTTCCTCAAATATTCTTTCTGTCCCTTTTACCTTTTCTACTCCTTCTGGAACTCCCATGGCACATATGTTGTTGTGTTTTGTGTTGTCATTCAACTCTCTGTGTCCTTGCTCAATTTTTTTCCATTCTTTTTTCTCTGTGCTCTTTTTTCTCTTCAATTTCAGCTGTTCTATCTTTGGTATCACTTATTTTTTCTTCTATCATTTCGAGTCTGCTGTTGTATGCCCCTAATGTGTTTTTTATCTCACCTGTTGTGTCTTTCTTTCCCACGAGCCCAGTTATTTTTCTACCCTGGATTTCAAATTCTTCTTTGTGTTCGCTCAATTCCTTCTTGATGTCATTTATCTCTTTAGTCATACTGTCTTTCAACTCATTAATTTGATTTTGGAAATTTGTGTGCATCTTGCTAATTATTTCTCTCAAATCCTGCATCTCTTCTGGAACTTTAATATATTCCTTTCCTTGGGCCATGCCTTCTATTTTCTTAGTATGTCTTGTAAATTTTGCCTGATGTCTAGGTGTCTGATTAGGATGTAGTTTACTCAGATGGTCAATTTCTTTCTCTTTTGTAGGGATTTAGTGGCAAGAGGCTGTGAGTTACCAATGCTCTTTAATTCTCAGCTTGACCTGAATTTTAGGATTGTTCCTGCTAGTTACTCAGAAATGGTCTCTGGACTCAGTAATTGGTTACAGACCCACTTCCTAAGGCCTTGTTTAAGGAAGCTATAAAGACTGGAAAAAGCCTCTCTTACTTATTTTTAATTTTCTCATGTGCAATTCCTTGGTCTTCCGGCAGTTGGTGTTCCGTGACAGCTCTCAGTACAGTGCCTGGTTCAAGTGTGTTTGTTGCAACACAGACCAGGACAGTGTGACAGAGCTTCCTGTCTAGAGGCTAAGAGCCTTGTAATTCAAACTTTCTTAGAGACATTTCTCTAGCCTTCTCTGGCATCCCACTTCCTTTTCCTGGGTAAGAAACATTTCCATTCACCTCTGAGTCCTCAACAATCAGTCTCAGCTAGTAGAGAAGGAGTTTGGGAGGTTTATATATCTTTAGCCTCTTGCCAGCTCCCAAAGCAAACAATAGCATTGCCCCACCCAGCCTGGAAGGGCTCCTGGGGTACAGCAGAGCAAATTTGTGAGCCCAAAGCTGAGTCAGCCTTGGCCTGTGTCCCTCTCTCTCTCTCTCCTTTCATGGGGTGGTCAATCTCTGGAGACCCCTCTTTCTGTAGCCACAGGCATAGAGGTCTGAGAATTCTAAGGTGTCTTTATTGTGCGGGAGGGTGCCGGTAGCAGCAGCTGGTGGTTTTAACTCACAGTTCTGTCATTGCAATTCCCCTCCTTTGTCCCTTCCACCTCTAGGTGATGTCTAGTCTTTGCCTGGTGTCATATACCCTAGAAGATCTTTTTCCTAACTGTTTCAGCTTATTCTTTAGCTATTTTTCTGGAGGAGAAGAGAGTCCCATATCTTTCCAGTCCACCATCTTCCTGAAAGTTTCCTCTAATGTATTTTTAACCTCATCCATCATGTATTTCATTCCTATGAGGTGTGTTACTTTTCTTTGCAAGCTTTCAAACTCTTCTTTATGTTCATGCAGTGTCTTCTTAATAGTCTTTATCTCTTTAACCATATTTTCTTTCAATTCTTTGAATTGATTTAGGTTGGTTGTGTGATTATCATTTATTAATTGTCTTAAATCTTGTGTCTCTTTATGATATTTTTTCCTATGGCTGGGCCATATCTTCCTATTTCCTAGTATGGCTTCTAATTTTTTGCTGTTGTCTAAGCATCTGAATATATTGCTGAACTTACTCTGATGGTCAAATTCTCTCTCTTATCTGTTTTTTTTTTTTTTTTTTTAATTTGATATTTGGTCCAACTTATTCTAGGTCTCTAAAATTGCCCAGATTACCTTTTTCAAAATCATGCCAGGGTGTCACTAATAGGGCATAGATTTTCTCTTAGGAGTTAGGGTATGGAGAGAACCAAAAGCAGTTTTTTTCAATGGAATTTCCAGACCAGCCAACAGATGGTACACCATTCCATGGAGGTATTTCTTTCACCTCCATTTTCCTGTGTTTTGGTTGGTCAGAAATGAGATTCGAAGGAGGCTCTCCTGGCCAAATTCACTGAAGAAATGTTCCCCTGACTCCCCTTCTTTTTCTCTAATAACAGCTGACAGGGAGGAAGATGCCTATTCCTCTCTCAGTCAGCTGCAATTAGCCTGGGGTTATATACTAGCTTAATATTTTGGGGTGGAGGAGGGGAGTCTTTCCTAGCCACGGCAGGGGTTTGGTAACTCACATTTGTTGCTTCCTGTTCTTCTTCTCTCTGTCCCTCACAGTCCTGGGAGTTGTGAACCACTGTCCTAGTCACCGAAGCAGGTCCCTCAGACAGCTTTTTGCTCTTTCTCCATTGCTTTTGGAGAGAGTTGGGCCCTGCCTGCCTAGTCCAATGCATCTTCTCAAAGTCTAATATTTTCATTAAAATCAACAATTAACCCCATATAACAAAGATAATATGCTTTTTGTAATTTCTACAACACTGTTCTTCCACCTACACATGTAAACCATAGTTGGCATTTACTTTATATTCTTTCAGAGTTTTATCTTATATAAATAAAAATTTATCATTACTTCTTTTGAAAGAGCATTACTTGCACTTGGAGTGTCTGGAGAGATGCACACATAATTGTGAGCAGTTTTTTCCATTAAAGAGAGAACAGAGACTGGACATCATTTTTTCTTCTTGTACTAGGTAAATATTTGAACCAGGTGTTCATAATTTTACTTACAAAAGTTCCAGCACATGGATTTAAAACATAGTCTATACCAAATGTCTTTATGGTAGATATTTTATTGGGTTTTAGAATCAGATGATTATACTCTCACCTGAATAATCCACATGATGACAGGTGCAAAATAATTTATTTTACTTGTCTCTGAATATTCCCACCTCACTCCTAATCCACAAACCAGATTCTTCTAAGCAATATTCACTATTCCAAGCTTCTATTATAATGTCTCACATAGAGGAATACTCAGCCCATATGTAATGACTGAGTGGAGAAAGAATGAGCTGTGCAGGAGAGTCTAAGAGGGTAGTTTTCAACACATGGATCTTATATATTTGGGGTCACAGATTAAGAACAAAGATATCCAGTGGCTCTGTGATAACAGTGGTTCTGCACACACAATCTTTTCAAAAGAACACATGATTAGCACCCCAACCTAACTCCCACCTCTAATGATAGCTTGCCTCTGCACTTTCTCCCCCCAACAGACACATCCTTCCTAACTGACAATCAGAGCAGAAGAATGAGAAGTAGTTTTCCTATGGGCTCTGCTGCCAAAGAGGCCCTGGAACATGATATATGTGAGAAAATGCCAAGGTTGGAACGCTAGAGACTGCAGACATCTGAGGAAGGGAAGAAGGAAAACAAACACAAAACATGCTTGGGGGGAAATGAAAATGGCTACAAATTTAAGTAGCTGAGCACTCAGTTGGAAAATATTTAATGTGCTTGGAGACTGCATCATGAAAACTTTGAGTATGATAGTGGGGAATAAAGATAGCTTGTTTCTGATGGACATGTGACAGAGAAACATAAAACATAGATTCTTTGGGTCAGTTTTCATATTTGAGGGTTGAAAGTCTTCTTCTTCCCCTTTTCTTTGAAACGAACTGCCTGAGGGGAATAAAAGCCACCCAGAGTGAGCATTACTATCTAAATGTGAGTCTTAAAAGTATCTCTGATTTGTGGATGTGGAGAAGGAAACTTTTACCCACTGTCTATTCAACTTTTAATACTGATATAGTTTTTTCTGGGGAAAAGTTCTTTCTCTATATAAGGCATATGGAGAAAAGGGAAGGATAATCAGAGAACTTAATAAAGTATTTGTTAGTCTTCTAACTCTGACACACAATCCAGTAGCTGCAATTAGAATCTACCTTTTGCAGTTTCCCAAATCTATACTTTTAGTGCAGTCTGTTCTTTAAGAATCTAAATCAAGACCAACATTATTTGTTCAACAGGTTTCAGTAAGTCGATCTTCCCCCACAGACCTTTTATTCCCTTAGGTTCATTTATACTGAATGGCATGTCTCAGTCACTTTTCTTTAATTTAACTTCAATCCCCCTAATTCTGGCTACTGGACCACTTCAAGAACCTTCTATCTGCTGCATGGTTGATGATATCCTCTACCCTGCCAGTCAGGTGCTCTTTTTACAACCCATATCTTATTATGTCAACTTTTATTGATTGAATCATAAAAGTCCTAACTCCTGGTCCTGTGGAAGTGAATTCATTTATAAATAGATCTAATTTCAAAGATCCTGTTAGGATGAGGCCAAACTGAAACAGAATGGGTCAAAATCCAATATACCAGGAATCTTTATGTTCCAAATTGATTAAGTTGGAATTTATCTTTGGGTCTGGTTGGAGGTCAGTTATGAAACAATGGGAAATAGAGGTCCTAATTCTTGAGAAAAAATATTTATTCAGAGATCTGAGAGAGAGAAGGTGTGTGATGAGGAGTCAATGGGAAGCACAATCAGCTCACATTGCTTAACAATAGGTGGAGTCCACACAGGCTAAGCACAGGAACCAAGGGCTTGTGCCTTCATTTGGTCCAGTGTGGAAGTTTGTTAATTTGTCACTGGAGTAAAGGATTGGTTAATTTAAAGGAAATGTATTTTAAAAGAGCAACGGAGTGGGGGTCTGAGGGCAGATGGCCAGTTGAGGTTTCTGGGTGAAGTGGGTGAGTGGTATGGGTGGTAGCCTAAGATGCAGGTTTGGGCTCTGGGAGTGTTTATGCCCCAGGTTTGAAAGGCTTCTTTGAAACTAAGGAAAAGGCCAGTTTTCAGGCAAGTAGCTTCGCCAAAGTAAGATGGAGGTCAAGGGAGCACACATAAACAAATTTTTGATAGTTATAACACTTAGTAAGCAGAGGATATTTAAACACAATAATAGGTAGGAGAAAAGGCAGAGGAGATGGACTGCCATGTGACAAAGGCAGAGTTTGAGATATAGAATAATAGCAACCCATCCCCAGAATGCTACCGACTTAGGAGAAAGCATGCTGCCAATACATTGATTGAACTTCTAGCCTGCAAAATGTGGGACAATAAATTTATCTCTAATACAGCCAACCAGACTGTGATAGTTTTTATGGGAGCCCAGGGAATACTATGGCATCAACCTTTTGCTTAAAACATTCCATCACTTTTCACTGCTCTTAGGATGAGGACACAATACCTACAATTAGATGCTGGGGGAAGTCCTAGGGGAAAGGTAGTGAGGTAATGATGAGTTTGCAGAGAAAGATCCAGCTGTCTTCTTAAGCGAGTAGTGTGGAGGAGGGCAGCAGAGTGCTGGGACCCGGTTACAGGCACTAACCAAGGCTTCTGCAACCAAAGGACGCTAGAAGACCAGTCTGGAGCTGCATCTATTTGAGTAGCAGTAAATGTGTTTGAATAAGTATTCAGGTTTCAGGGTTAAAGACCTCAGTTTTCAATATGATTCTGCCTCACCTCTCTATTCAGTTCCTAACTCCAAGAAAGTAATGAACAACAAATAGCGATTAAATGAGGTCATTGCTACAAAGCATTTCACACAATACTGAGCAATTACTAGCTAGTATCAATACTGTAGGTGTGCACTTTCTCATTCATCCATGTCATTCAGCAATCTTATCTACACCCACCTTTACCATTTTTAGAGGGGAAGCTCCAATCATTGATATGGAGGGGCAGTTCTAATTGTTACTATCCATGTGCATATATAATCTTTTTCTCATTTTATATGTATGCATGTGTATGTGTATTTATATACATACATATTTTTATGGTCACTACCTTGGACCTGAAAAAACTGAGATTTGCAACATACTAGAATTTCTACCTACTTTCTGAAAAAATAACTTTTATGTAATTACAGAAAGATAGCCACTTATGAAGCACTTTCTTGATCTAAGACTATATAAAACTCACTCCTCATCACCTATGTAGTCTGTGCTACTGTTTTTTTATAGTAGAGGAAATTGCAGCAAAGTTTATGTTATTCACTCATTCAAGCTCATAGCTAGTTCTTGGCAGAGACTGGAGTCAAACCCAGGTTGTCTGTTTCCAGAGTCCTTCTCTATAGCCTCACATTCTCATAAATTGAGAGAGTGTGCAGTGAATGATAATATGGCCTATCTCATCTGGAGAGTTAGGGAAAGTGATAGCTCATCGAGCTCTTACTCTGCAGCAGGCTCCATGTCATCAATGGGTTGGGAAATGATGAGTTCAAGAATATGAACTCCAGTTTGCCTAACTCATAAGGCTATTGCTTTCCATTTGCTGTTGGGAGAAGCATACATATCATGATCACCAAGGAACTTTCAAAATTTATATTATTGGGCTCATTCTATTGAGTCAAAATAGAAGGAAGACTGGAATCTGGTACAGGTGTAGCTTTTTAAATAATTCCATTTCATAAAATTTTGATAGACATAAAGACATTGCATCATTAATTGGCGTGCAGCTTGATGACTTATCATAAAGAATACACAGCCCTGTACCCACCACCTGGTAAAAGAATAAAACAACAGCCTGGATTAGCCACCATCAGTTTTCAAGTTTAAGCTTAGTTGACCTCTTCTCTTCTGTTTAATTATGGGATGAGTTTATTAGTCCTTGCTGGAAGAATCATAGCCATTACCACTATTTCAATGGTCACCTCCCATTCCATACATCCTTTCCACCTTATCTCCTCTACTGTAGCCATCGACAGTAAATGTTGGTTTCTTTAATACTGACCTAAACATTTTCAGGGAAGGAAGGGCTTCTCTTCCTTCAACATTACAGAAAGTTAAACATTCTTCAATATTTTGAAAAGCATGGAATAAACTGATGAATTTATTGAAATGGAGAATAAAGAGGAAAATGGTAAATTTTGCAAAAGTACATCTAAGGAAGTTCAAAAATCAAAGGTAGCAAAAAAAAATCAAAGGTAAATAAAAATTTTAATTCTGCATTTTTTTCTATTTTCAAAAGTCAAAAACATGTTGCAACTATTTCTTGCAATATTCATGTTACATATCTGTGTTAAATAACATGTTAAAGGAAAATTGAGAAACAGAGAGATAGAATATGACTGTGTTCCAGGTGTTACAACCAAACACAGTACAATCTTGGCAATTTCTTATGAATCTGTAATTATGTTATAGTAATAATTAAAACAACAAAAACAATGCCAAAAACACCATAGTTATTGAAATCATCCCAACAATTCATAATTATATACTATTCTAAATACCATTCAAAGGATTTAGGAAGGAAAACACAACATGCAGAAATCTTCCAAGTAGTTCTTCTTTTGTGGGTTACTATATCGATTGTAAAATCAGAAGTAGAGCTAATAGAAAAAAAGGCCTAAGTTTTTATCTAAATGTATGCATGAAATTATAGATATGAGAATTATTTCCAAATTATAAAAGGAAACCCATCCCAACTCATGGTCCAGAAAAAATGCCAATCTGTCAGGATTTTATAGTATCTATAGCCATCCAGGTATAAGACCAGGGGCAGATTCATCAGTGTCCATTTATTGGGAATAAGGATGTAATCACATTTCTTATTTTGTTGATCCTTCTTCCTTTCTTTTTTTTCAAAATCCCCTTCAAGCTATAATTTCAAAATATTTATATCTGTCTCTTTTCCCAAAAAAATTCTTAAGTTATTCAACATGAGAGCATAATTACCCCTATAGATTATTCACCTTTCCTGAATTCAAATAATTTTGATGCTTAGGTGTCTAACAACTTTCAGCATCTTCAATCTCTTCTTTATGAGTTATATGTAGCTTTTTAGCACCTTTCTGTTGTTAGCTCCAATTTACTTAAGGGTCATCAGAGGGTAATCCCTGTGCTCAGGAGTTCAATCATGTGACATACATAGGGGCTCCTCTTGAAGTTCCTGGGAAGGCAGTGGTGCAGGCACATAGAATGGGAGAATATGTCCTGTAGATCTTACAGCACTAGTGGATGCAGGCAGTGGATGCCACAGAAGTGATGCCCAAAGTACGGGTCAGTGGGTTCCTCAAGTAATCCAGACAGAGGAACAGTGTACTGTCAATCAAAGAACTCCCAAGCATTTTATCCTCATACCTCTGTTGCACAGCAGAAATGAAGCCCAGTTATGGAAAGCTCTGGTCAGGGAGAGCACTAACCCAAGCCATCATTGATTTCCTGAGGGCAAGAAGATATTCTTACTTGAAATTGAATTTCAATCAAGAATAAACCTGTCCCTTCTTTTCCAAAAAAGTTGTTATGATAAGCAAATAATTTGCAGAAATTTTTTCTTCACAGATATGTTACTAATAAGAAATGCCATAGGAATTGTAAAACTGAGTATTGTTCATTTTTTGGATTTCATTTGAAATGAATATATTTTACACTTGATCTTAGCCAAAAGGCCGAGAAGCGATTGAAATGAATATATTTTAAAAACAAAAAAGTGCAATAAAAGTAACAGTCCACAATTGTAAAAACTCAAATGGAATTGTCAGCACTAACAAGTAATTAAATGTTAGTTTACACAAAATGGAGGAAACTCAACATAATTATGTAGAATAAAAGAAGCTAGAAATTGCTCATTTCAAGAATAAAAGTATTTGGCTTGTTATTTATATAAGAGTCTAGAAAATTTGAATATATAACTTATCTATACCAACAGAAAGCTCCTCTATGGTTTCCTAGAGATTAGAGAGTTGCAGAGCACTGCAGGGAATTGCTCAATACAAAGAGGCACAAGCACACATTTGGGAGTGATTGAGTTCATCATTATTATGATTGTGGTGATGGTTTCATGAATGCACACATTTCTCAGGCATAACAATTTTTTTTAACAAATTCAAAAACCTAGTTTCTGTAAGAAAAATAAACCTCCAAAAGCAGTTTATTTATTTTAAAGGGCAACATAAACCTTTTCTATTGTGCATGTCTATTTGACCTTCAGTTAACTTCTAGCTCATTTCCTACCTCTGTCCTTCTAGTAGTAACCCCACAAAGTAGAATGTCACCCCTGTTGCTAGGCAACATTGCGTCTGGCAAAAATGACCCCTAACTGGTGTTTGCATGGTGACCTGGAGGAATTAAAAGACACTGGCATACCAGATGGACTCACTAGAGCTTTGATCTTGTTGAGTATTGAGACTCTATATATGGACAGGTCCTTCGAACACACAATGGAAACTAGGTCACTGGAGTGGTTACCAGAGATAGGTTCTCCTGTGCTGCATGGATCATTTACCAGGGCCATTACTACACTTGCCCAGTGTGGATTGCATCTGCATGCATATCTTGTCCCATTTGATGTTCATAATTACCATGCAAAATAGGCATTAGCCTTATGTTTTCTGTGAGACGTTGACTTAGGCACCCCTCTGTTAATTCAGCAAAACCAAGTACTTTCTATTGAGTAGTATCCTGTTGACCCTTGCTTTGGGAGAAAATAACTTTTATGTTACTGCACAGTACACAACATTGTTCTTTGCTCCAAATGGAGACATATTATCTTCCAAGACTGTTCCTGAAAATTCATCCTTGAAATGATAGGACCAGGTCAGTTAGCACCTCTGCTCTTAAAAATTAACACACCTGAGAGACACACAGAATTGTCCACCTGGATTTGTAAGGTACTTACAAAACAGATAAATTCATAAGTATAGAACAATTGTAAATATATTTTATTTATTGGAACTGCAAAGTTGCAATTTCATACCCACTAATCATGCAATCCCATAAACACCTTAGAAACTTAATCCCCCTGAGAGCTGTAACTTCTTATGACACCTATTCAATCAGTATGAGCAGAAACAACTTTGAGTGTTTAAGTAAAAAAAATCATCATTCAAAAATTTTAGGATTAGATTCAGGTACAGTTGTACATCATCTAACTGCTCTCCAGAAATTAAGGAAGAAAGTGAAGCTATGAAACAGCCAGGGGCCATCTCATCAATCATAATCTCTTACTGGACAGATTGTAAGAGGCTTAGAATCACATCCGATACAGAAGTAAGGCTTGAGATTTTCAGAAAATTTATCACTGAAAGTATGGATATGAGACCTGTCATTCAAACTGTAAAATGAAACCTCGCCTAACTCATAGTCCAGGAAAATGCCAATTCCTCTGAGCATTAACAGAAGAGGAACAGGAGCACTGCCTTCTGCAATATAGTCTCCATTCTGCAGCTGGATTGTCCAGGATATGTTCTGTGCTGAGGAGGGTTGCTTCCCCTTCCTGGAAAGGGAGTCTTTACAAATGCCCACAGTCCATTCAGGCTTGTCATCCACTTGGACCTCCCAATAATGTCTGCCAGAATTGAAGCCTTCAGAACCCAGGACAGCTGGAGCCATCATAAATCTCTTTGGGGTAGAAGGAAGCTTTTGCTTTTTGTTCACAAATGTCACAGACTTTTTATCCTCTGAGACCAACAGATTCGGGTGTGCTGTTTCAGGATCTAGAGTAACATCTTTTGTAAATTTCTGTATAATCTTCTTGAGAGTCGAATACTGTGGAGGAAGACTGCATCCTTTCCTGAACTGGAAAGAGTAGAGATCTGGGCTTTTCAGGCTTCCACACCTGTCATGAATACTCTTGATATCTGTCAGCAATTTCACTTCTGACTGCACACTCTTCTCTGCTACCTCTACTTGTAATCTTTTGATTGTGGATATGTAATTGGAAAATTCTTCTATGTTTGTATCTAGTTTCTGCTGAATATCCTTCTCTTCATCAGCTAACCTTGACAACACTGCCACATGCTCATGTTCTAAAAATTTGTTCAGGTGCTCAAATTCAGAGTTCACTTTCAGAATCTGGGTTTCCACATTCTCTCTCAGTTCTAATAACTTTCTGTCTTGGGTGGCTATGACTTTTTACAGGTCTGTCACTTGCTTCTTCAGGGGGCCGATGTAACCACTGAGTCTTTTCCTGTGGTGAGAGGCAGCCTCATCGATGGACCTCACTTGATGACCCTGGTGGTCGGGGAGCTGAGCACACAGGGGACACAGCACTGTTTTGTCCTCCTCACAGAAAAGGGTCAGGACCTGACTGTGCCTCTCACACAAGCGTGTCTCTTCCTGCCTTTTCCTCTTGCTCCTGGTGATGTGGAGGAACTTGACAATTTCACTCATCTTTTCCAGCTGGCTGTTGCTCCTGAAGTGCCTCTCTCGGCATTGGTGGCGGCAGACAGGACAAGGGAACCTGTCCTGTAGATCCTCCCAGGAATGCTGGATGCAGGAATGACAGAAATTGTGTCCACATTCGATGGTGACAGGGTCTATCAGGAAATCCAAGCAGATGGGGCAGTTGGCTGCTGCCTGGAGTTCTGCCAGGGATGCCAAAAGGGCCATTGGGCTGTGGATGAAGGTCTGAACTGAGGGGAGGTTTCTTCAGGAAGGTTCGGCTCTGCAGATTCTCTGCAGAGAGAAGCAAATGAGGTCAGTAGTCAAGGAAGGGCAAGTGGTCCTCTGTTGCTGAGTTCAGTCCCAAGGGGAGGTCAGCTCACAAAGTGCAGCTAATAATCACAGAGTAGTTGGGCAACTCTTCTTCCTGCCCTTGGCAGTTCAGAGAAGTCAAATCCAAGCTAAACAATTCTCTTGGTGAGAAAACAGCAATGAATCCAAGATGCTTCTTTATTCCTGGGGATGAGAAAATATTCTTTAACTTAAACAGCCAGTGAGATTTTATGTTGGTAGTAACACTATAATCAAAGAATACATATTGTGTGGTCACCTCTACCACCTCCCAAAAGGTACCTGGATACCTGCTCCTGCTCTCGATAGCCAAGTCCTTCAGCACCACTCAGGGCTCCTACAATCTGCTGTCCCCTCACATGGAACAAATTATGACACTCTCCCATTTAAAGTGGTCCCAGGATTGCTGTTTTCATCATGAGGACCAGTCCCTACTTGCAACTCCCTCAGCCCATTGGTCATTTCCCCCAGTCTGTGGTGCCCCAGATCTCCTCCACCAGCCAACTTCTCCTAAGTCAATGTCACCATACATTGAGGACGCTCTCCTGCATTCCTCGGTAAACTCCTGACTGCCCTGAATACACTCATTTGGGAAATCTACATTCCCCACTAAACAGTCAACGTGCCCCGTGGAAGGACTGTGTGTCCCTGACCCCAATATGGTTGTACCTCCAAACAACAGCTGAGTTGCTTGCCCAAAAACTAGTGAATTATGAAAAAGTGAGACAAGTTCCTGGATCCCTCAGTTGCTTAAATTAAGGAAGATCAAGTCCTTAAAGTGAGTTGTGATCTGGCAATCTCTATATTTAACACAGATGTTGGGTGATGTTGAACAAAACTCTTGGAGCAACTGGGAACCATAATGAAGAGCACGTTCTCTGAAAGAAGCCAAACCCCAGTTTAGCTTCCCTTGTAAATGGGGATTACAGCCTATTCACATAGCAGTCTCTGAGGAAGCTATGGCTTCTACCACCCCAGCCTCACTCACCCATAGAGCCCCATTTCCTGACTTACCGAAGACATGTGGACTCAGGAGTGTCTTTGAGGCGGGTCTCCAAGGCAGGTCTTCAAGGGTGTATTCCATAGACACTCTTGCATCTGATGGTGTGGCCGGTGAGTCTTACCTAGGCTTATATATACCAGCAGGAGGGTGGAGTTTTTGGAACTCCACCCACCAACATCTTGTCCCCTCCCATGAGGAAGTTCAAGGAGGGAAGAGAGTCAGAGGCCCTGGGGAGTGGGGAAGGGAATTTCCTTAATTAAATCATGTCAGGAGAGCCAGGTGCTGTGTTAATACACTTGATTTCATTTATACCTTTGCAACTACTTCCCTTGATCCTTCAACAACCTTTAATGTCATCATTGATGATGAGGAAATGGAAGATCTGAACGGCTACATGTGGAGTATTCATACTCTTCTTTAACTCTGGAGACTGCCATTTTAACCCTTTCAATAAACAACAATTTTGAGCCCTGTGAAGAGTAAGGGATGGTCCACCTTCCCTTTCAATGGCAGAGGTCTGGGATGAGTCCATCCTTTGGACCCTGCACTGTCACTCAAGCTGTCTCAATGTCCATTGACTGCAGAATCCACTTCCATCCTATCCTGATAATGGGACTGTGTGTGGAGACCTAAATTGAAGGCTAACTCTGGTATTGCCTGACACCAGGGAAGAGATGTTGTGAAAAGTCCCAAGTCAAGAGAAAATTACAGCTGCTGATTGT
The DNA here is from genome assembly GCA_026826555.1 of Tolypeutes matacus. NCBI lineage: Eukaryota > Metazoa > Chordata > Mammalia > Cingulata > Chlamyphoridae > Tolypeutes > Tolypeutes matacus. The sequence goes on from JAKSZT010037625.1 coordinate 242,244, forward strand.
TCAGGTTCCCTGGTACATTATCTCCAACTTGTGAAAGAGCTGGAGAGAGGGAACCCTTGGGGAGAAAGCACACCCAGGAGACCCAGAAGGAAGCAAGAAGCACCAGAGCCCAGGAGGTAGGACTGCCTAGGCCATAGTGGTCCCTGAGTTTCCATGGACTCGCTCCTGTGAATTTTTCAGTCTGTAGGAATGAAAACAAAGCACTCAAGTTCTCTCTTAACATGAGAGTCTCTCCTGCTCTATGAGATATAGTCATTTCCTGTTTTCTTCTATGGGACTTCCTGTAGATGTAATTATCCTTCGGGGTGGGGGAGGGGATTGAAAATCCAGATTTTCAAGCCCATAGAAGGGTTTCAGTTGCTATTTTACCGATTATTCTTAACCTGTTAGATTTAGGTATGGGTGCCGATTCTATATGAGGCACTGCACATCTTATGAGCAGAGGCTTTGATTCCCTTTTTGTTCTTCTGTGTTTCTAGGATATATATAGGAGACACTGCATTGGAAGATATATGTATAAACTACATTTTGTTTATTCATCATTGGGTGATAGACACTTGGGATGGTTCTGTATTTTAGCAACTGTGACTAATGCTGCTATGAAGGTCAGTGTCCAAATGTCAGTTTGTGCCCTTGCTTTCGGTTCTATTGAATATATTCCTAGTATCAGGATAACTGGATCTTATGGCAATTTTACATTCAGCCTCTTGCTTCTTGAGATACTACCAAATCACCTTCTGCAGAGAGCTGCACCATTCCACGTTCCCACCAAGAGTGAAGGAATCTTCCTCTTTCAAATCTGCTACAGGGCTTGTAGGTTATTTATTTATTTATTTTTGGTCACTTTATAAGATGTTAAAGGGTATCTTATTGTAGTTTTGAACTTCTTTTCCCTAATTGCTCGTGATGTCAAACATTTTGTGTTTTTTTTCATGTAATTTATAGCCATTTCCCTTTCTTCTTTGGAAAAACGTCTTTTGCCATTTTTTAAATTGGGTTGTCTGTAGTTTTATTATTCAGTTATATGACCTCTGTATATCACATGGACATCAAACCCTTATTTGATATGTGGTTTCAAAACATTTTCTATCATTGAGCAAGCTACCTTTTTACTTTTGGTCATTGTTTTAAAGATCAAAAGTGTTTAAATTTGACGGCGTCTCATTTAGTGTTTTCTTTTCTTGTGCATTTGGAGTAAAGTTTAAGGAACTATGGCCCACACCAAGTTCTTGAAGATGTTTCCTTACATTTGCTTCTGGAATTTTATGGTTTTAGTATGTATATTTATATCTTTGATACATTTTGAATTAATTATTGTGTAAAGTGTAAGATAGGGGTCTTTTTTCTTTCCTTTGAATATGAATATCTCGTTCTTTCCGCACCATTTGTTAAAGGGAATGATCTTGCCCAACTGTGAGGTCTTGACAGTCTCGTCAAACATCACTTGAACCTAGATGTGATAGTCAATCTTGAATTTTTGATTTGGCTCCATGTTTAAATATATCTATCTTTATGCCAGTACCATGATGTTTTTATTAATGTAGCTAAATACTATTATTTAAATTCTGGAAGTGAGTGTCCTCCAACTTCATTTTTCTTTTTTAATGTGTTTTTTATTTTAATATTCAGGACCCCTAACCCTTCCAAATAAGTTTATTAGTTGGCTTTTCTATTTCTGTACAAAAGGCACTTTGGGTTTCTATTGTGATTGTGTTGAATATGTCAATCTGATTGGGTAGAATTGACATAATATCAATATTTAGTCTTTCGTTCTATGAACGTGGAATATCTTTCCATTTACTTAGGTCTTCTTTGGTTTCTTTGAGCAACATTTGTAGTTTTCTGAAGACAGGTCCTTTATGTCCTTGGTTAAGTTTATTTCCAAAATTTGATTATTTTAATCACTGTTATAAATGGAAATTATTTCTGACCTCCTCCTCAGGGTGTTCATCAGTAATTTACAATAAAACTACTGATTTTTGAATATTAATCTTGTATCATGCCACTTTGTGGAACTCATCTCTTAGTTCCAGTGGTTTGTTGTGGATTTTTTAGTGTAGGATCATATCAGTAAAAATTTATGGAAGTTTTAGTTCTTCCTTACATATTTGAGTGCCTTTATCTCTTTTTCTTGCCCAACTGCCCTAGCTACTTTGGAATCTGTGCTCCTGAGAGTGACAGAGTTGGACTGAAATATGTCCTCCCTGCCCAAAGTCCATCAGTCCCTTCTATTCAAAGCTATATGTGGTGCTGCAGTTTGTAGGTGTACTAACAGAGACTGTAGTCTTTGGCCTGCTCATGTACCAGCTGGGCTCAGAATCTCAGTGCAGCTGCAATTCTTACTCTACAGCTCAATGGAGTTACCCAGGACACCTGGCTGGGAGATGATGATGGACAACGGCCATCCCACATGTGATGGTTAGGCTAATGTGTCAACTTGGCCAGGCAATTGTGTCCAGGTGTTTGTTCCAGCAAGCACTGGGCTAATTGTAATACAAGAGCATTTATGGACTCTGATCACCAATGAGTTTACTGCATGCAAAGCTGTTGACATCTGCATCAATCAGGGAGATTGCATCATCAATGGGTGACACTTTTATCCAATTAGTTGAATGCCTTAAAAGGGGAAGTGATTTCAACATTCCGAGAGAATTTCCCAGCTCATCGTTGGACAGCCAACTTTTTCCCAGAAACTCATCAAAGACCTTTCATCAGACTTTCATCGGAGCCCCTTGTTTGCAGCCTGACTACGGAACCTGGACTTGTGCATCACCATGGTCGCATGAGAGACTCTTTTAAAATCACATATTATTGACAGATATCTCCTGTTGATTCTGTTTCCCGAGAGAACCCTGACTAATACACCAGGGAATGGAGAGAGTCTGCAGCTGCAGGCAGAATAATCCCATCCATTTTATCCATGGGATATAAGTCCCCTCTCACTGGGAGGTAGAGTGAACATCACCATCCCAGACTCCTCGGGATTGGTGGGAGAGCTATGTACTAGAATGGACTTACTGGTATTCTATTATAGACATATTATGATTCAAGTAATGGAAGAAATTACAACATTAATTGGAGCCAGTGGCCACTGGATGCTTTGGGGACAGGGAGAGGGAAAAGCGATTGTAATACAGGGGCTTTTTCAGGACTTGGGAATTATCCTGAGTGACATTGCAATGACAGATATAGGCCATTTTACATCAGCATATAACATGCAGAACTGTGTGGGAGAGTGTGGTCTACAATGTGAACAATGGTCCATGCTTAGTGGCAAAGCCCCAGGATGTGTATATCCATTGCAGATGATGTGCCACACCACCCTAATATGGATGGGCACAATTTCTCTTATTAAATTTTCTGAATAAGAAACAGCTAATAACTGGGATATGTCGCAGAAGACCTCATGGATCACATTGGACTCACAGAAGGAGAAGGAGAAGGTACCACCTGTGTGCATCACAGCAACCAGAACCCTACTCAAACACGATACAGCCGCCATCTGCATGCACGTGCCCATGTTCATGATGACTTCATAGTGCAGTGGATGGCAGGTGGCAGCATAGCAGTCAAAGGACATGGCTGTGAGAAGGAACAGCTCTGTAGCTGCTGATAAAATCACAAGACTTGAGTGACACAGCCAGGGAAAGAGATGGAACTGTTGTGGCTCAAGGAGTTGACAATAGATTTGGTGATAGTGATTGAAATAAGCCAGAAGCCCAATAAGGATAAGTTCTTCAGGAAGAATTACATGGGGGATTGGAGGCGCTGCTCTAAAGTTGTGATCATGATAATGAGGCCATTTCCTGTCAGGGCCCACAAGTAGATGAATGAGAAGAACACTGAATGCAAAATGTACATATTGTTATTGGTAGTAAATCCCATAAGAATAAATTCAGTCACACTTGTTTTATTTTTCATTACTGCAAGGATAATATGATAAAAAATCATCTCTCCGTATGCAATGTGTCACAATCACATTACTAAAATATTCCTTCCATCTAGATCCTCTTCACTTTAATGGTCATCAATTATTCCCTGGTTAATTTAGTTTTATTTAACCAATATAATGTCAGTTCACTTCTATAAGTTAAAAGAAGGAAATACAGATCTGCTCTCTCATCAATGAGTCAATTAAACTTTATTGGTTCTAGTTGTAATTTAAAAAGCTTGTTTCACTGTAAAGTATCCATTCTATGTGGTTATGGTTAAGTATAAGGAGTTTGTGAAAGCATCTTCTAAACTGAAGCATTTAAATGGCTAATTCCTGGAAGCCATTATTAACTAGAAATGTAAATTGATATTAATAATGAAAATTAACTTCATTGCAAGGAAACATGTCAGCAACCACCTCAATCTGCATATTAAAGTAGTGGTAAGGAAAGATAATCTTGATTGCATTGAGAACACTCAGTTTTCATAATATAATGGAGAAATTGTTTCTCCTGTATTGCCAAAGTAAAATACCTGTTAATTTACATAACAAAGTAAATGGCAAAGGTAATGTCATTTATTATGTTATATACAGCATTGAAAGTGTTTAGAAAGTATATAAAGATTGACAATACTGAAGTCTATCCTTTGTAAACTCTCTTGTGCATTCACATCTAGCCAAAATACCCTGCATGTTGCCTCTCCATTTGAGTTATTGGCTAAGTTGGTCACTGACCTCTAAAAAATAAAGCTATCTACCATATCTCTGGTTATGCCCCTGAAGTGGATGGAAAGTATGTTGCAGTTTCAGACTCCTGAAGCAGCCAGCAAGGAGGAGCCAGCGAGGGCTCGATATGGCCAGATGTACAATGGACATTGCTTCCAGACTGGCTCTGTTTCATAGTGCCTAAGGGTGCTATGCACCAGGCAGGTGAAACACTGGAGCCTTACCTTCCTAGTCGCTCTCTAGGATCAGCTGTACTGCAGCATGCTCGCTGTGGGAAGGACATACCAAGTGGAGCAACAATTACCAGAGTACCGTGAAGAACATAAACAAACACAATTGGCATTATGGCCTGCTCCCATGCAGAAATAACATGTATGGTATTACAAACCTGGAGCATAGATCTATTAACTGCAACTCAAAGAGAAACTTGTGCATTGATAAAATAAAGTAAAACAGACACTGCTAAAAGACACTCATATATGGGGAAAAACTTGAAAATTAGCAAAAGAAAAATTAAGTGAAAACTTGTAAATGAGTAGAGAGAAATTGAATACTATATAAGACTACAGAATCAGAACTAATAAAATTGATGTCACTAGTGAAGATAAAGTGAATGTTATGACCAAGTTAAATTTTGATTTAATTAAAACTAAAAGAAAAGAAGCACAAGTTTAGAGTTTGTGAAATCTCATTCTGTGGGTAAACCAATACAAATAATAAATAATAATAAATCCCCTCACACTGTAACTCAAAGATAAATATTACTTAAGCATCAGGAAAAAACCTCTAGTAAAATATGGAACAAATTCAATTTACCACATGAGATCTTGTAGAAGGTCTATAATAAGTAGATCAAAGAAGAAATTTCAAGAGAATTCAGCAAGTATCTTTTTTTCCATCATTTTGTACACTATTTTACTTCTGCAGAGGTAACAAAACTGGAGTGTGCAAGGCAGAGCAGGCCCCAATCAACAATATGGAAGATGTGAAAATTTCCATCATTACCCACATATTTTTGGATGTTCAACAGCTCCTTATTATGATACATCTTCTGGACAAAGTTTTGTACCCTGGGCCAAATCACACACCAGTCCCATGTATCAACAACAGATACTGAAAACATGTTGAGATAGTCACTAAGTTCGGTGATACTTTTATTCTTCAAACCTGGAGCAATTGGTTTATATATTGATCAGAGAGGGGTGGGGATAGCAAGGGGAGAGGGTGGGCTGTTCAAATCTGAGTGCATGATAATCTGATCAGGTCTGTGTGTGCAAGAGCACATGCAGTAACTGGCACGCAGGCACCAGGCCACCTGCTCATAGCTAGTCTCTTTTGTTCCCATCACTGCTACCAGGTTCCAAAAGAAAGAACAGAGATGTATCTGTCAAACTTTTATATGAAGAATTTAATTATTTATACACATAGCTAATTCAAAAGCTTGTATTACAGTTGTTAAAGCCTCTGGTTTATATATATTTATATATTTTACATACTACATACATGTCTATTTATTTATTTATTTATTTATTTATTTTTTTATTTTTTATTTTTTTTTTACTTTTTTCTATTATTTTTATTAGAGAAGCTATAAGTTTACAGAAAATCATTCTCTAGATATGTTTATTTCTATGTTCATATTCATAGTTATATTGTTCTTTTATTTATATGAGATAGGGTCCCAGAAATGGCATGGAAAAATTGAGATTTATGTGACATTTTAATGATAGATGTTGACAGATTGAATTCAAAAACAGCTATGATACTTCAGATTTTCCTCAGCAAATGTCTGATAATACTTGATAGCCTCCACCACCATCTTGCAACTGGAGCTCGCTCATTCCTTTGCTTTGTATGGACCAGTATACCATTGATAGAGCTCTCGGTTCTCATTGCTGATGAGAGGGAGGCTGCCCTTTAAAAAAATTCCAAGCTGCTCTCAGTAAATAGCCAGAGATAAGATCTGAACTTATACATGTCTATTTAAATACTGAAGTGTGACTGAACAAGGAGGTGCAGTCCTCATCCTCTGCTCCATGAGAATGGAGATGGACCTCTAGAGCACCCAGCACTGCCAGCACGAAATTTCAGAAGAGAGAGACATACAAAGAGAAGGCAACTGCATATTAAAAAGTCATTAGTTTATGAATGTTCATGTATGAAAGATATGCTTCAATAAATTGTTTAAAAAACTCATTAGTAGAATAGCTAGTTTGTGCTTGAGGCCTCTCCCCTTTTCTGTTTTCTGCAATAGGACTTTTTATTTGTAGAGTTTTAAACTAGTGTTTAAAAGATGAACATGGCTTCAGCTACAGCACATCTAATGCATGAACAGACCATGAGCTTCATTTAATATTAATCTGTAGAAATAACAGTCTAGTTAAAAAGATGTAAACATTGGAAATTAATCACAAGGAGATTTCTATATATTCTTGTCAAAAAAATTACTTTTCAAAATGTTATTCCATTAATAGTGATTGGAATAAATCTTCATGTAACAGAGACTAAAAAGAGAATGTAACAACATCAATGGTGTTGTCTACTGATTTATGTTATGAAAACACACCAAATTAAAAACTCAAAACAGAAAACACCAACTCAACCATATAAATCTGAGACCAAACAAAAACACAGGTGCTTTCTCAATGTGGCTACAAGGTCACTGTGTAAAATAAAATTAATGCAATATGAATTGAGCATCATACAAGGGTAATAGCTTTTGCCATTTTGAGGTGAATGAAAATGAGAACACAACATATCAAAATCTACCAGGAGTGGATGTAGCTGAAGTGGTTGAGTGCCTGCTTCCCATGAATGAGGTCCTGGTTTCAATCCCCAGTACTTCCTTAAAAAAAAAAAAAGAAAAACAATGGGACACCACAAAGGCAGTAATTAGGGGGAAATTTACATCCCTTGATGCTTACATTAAAAAGAAGAAAGAAGTAAAATTTAAGATCTACCTGCACACCACCTGGAGGAACTAGAAAAAGAACAACAAAGTAATCCCAACCCAAAGTGAAGGAAAGAAATATTAAAGATAAGAGCAGAAATAAATGAAATTGAGAACGAACAAAAAACAATAGAGACTATCAACAAAACCAAGAGTTGGTTCTTTAAGAAGATCAACAAAATCGATCATAATAAATGCTATGAACAACCATATGCGAAAAATCTAGAAAATGCAAATGAGATGGACAGATTGCTAGCAATACACAAACCACCTACATTGACCCTAGAAGAAAGAAAGAGAAGACCTCAACAAACATTCTCAAATGAGCAGTTTGAGAACAGTCCTCAAAATCTTCCCAAAGATGAAAAGCCCAGGATCAAATGGAGAAACAAAAATATTTTAAGAGAAGATACATGTCCCAAAACTTGAAGAGATATTTCCCCCACATTTTTATACTTCATTGGGGAAAAATGGCTAGATATGAATCTAATAAAGGTCTGCATATATCTTTTTATTTTTATACCAATTTAATATTAGACTTTTCTATGTAACTTCTTATGTGTACATCTGAAATGTGCCTGGTTCATTTGGTATCATTAGAAGACTGATGTATATTTACTTTTTAAAATATATTTAATTTAAAATAAAATATCTTTTTACTCATGTTAGGCATTTAGGTACCCAAATCCACATACATAGATAATTTTAAAACATATACATTTCTTCCAGTGAATATATACATCAGTTGTTTATAATTATTTGTAACTCTTTGTACAATATCGGTTGAATAGTACTCCACTTTGAATTTCTGATTAAGAGGATTCTTTTTGGTATATATCATGTTCCCTTCCAATTTTCCAGTAAGTTAAATAATAGCAGACAGTAATTTTTAAACTACTGTTCCTTTACATGTAACATATTTCAGATGGGTTCTAACTGTTTTAGAAATATTAATCCATTTAATCCTTATTTGAACCCTGTGACATAGGTTCTATTATTCTCCCTAGATTACAGTTGAGAAAACAGAGAGCAGCTAAGTTCCTTGCTCACTGTCATACAGCTACTGAGTGGTAGAGCAGATCAGAGCCCAAGGCATCTGGCTCCAGAGGCCATGCTCTAAGTCATTACATGATGCAAAGTTAAAAAAATCAGCAAACTTAATATAGGAAAGCTGTAGTCAGGATGGATTCTTACCATTTATACTTTTTTTTTCCCAAATGAAAACACATCTTTATGGAAATAAAAAATGTACAGTAGGGAGAACTTTCTTACACCTCTTTTACCTATCAGGGGCATTTAAAACTATTTCGAATTGTCATCAAATATATACTGCCTTTGCTAGGTTAGCTTTCTAACCTCTATAAAGTCATTTGGTCAAATCTGGCACAAGGCAACATGTGCACAGACTCAACTTGAATCCACACGCATTTCTGCTATTTTGCCTACTGGATTGATAGAATTTCAGAATAATGAAGCCTATTAATTAGAGTATAGGACTCATTTGCATCAGTAGCCAATATTCTTTTTCTATTAGAGAAGTTGTGGGTATAAAGAACAATCATGAATATATTCAGTTCCATCGGTCAGTATGTCTATCCTTGTGCTAATACCATGCAGTTTTGAGCACTGTAGCTTTGCAGTATGTTTTAAGTCATGTAATGTGATACCTCCAACTTCATTTTTCCTTTTCAATATGTCTTTGGCAATTCGGGGCCTCTTACCTTTCCAAATATATTTTGTAGTTAGTTTTTCCAATTCCTTAAAAAATACAATGTTGATTTTTATTGGTATTGCATTAAATCTGTAGATTAGTTTGGGTAGGATAGACATCTTGATGATGTTTAGTCTCCCAAACGCACTTTTGATATTATTTATTATGTGCTGTTAATTTAGGAGCAATTTGTTTCAAATATTTTTACTCTCTCTTTCCCTCCCTCTCTTTCTTTCTCAATAATTAGCTCCTGAATAAATCAAAACAACTTACATTGTTTCATGAATATACACACACAATGAAATCTTAAAATAATTTCTAATTTAATTTAATTTAAGTGGTTATATTAATGAAATGACTTATAAACATATTAAGTAATAATATAAGTATGGATTAATGTGTTGTTTGGGAGTAACAAAAATCCTTTTCTACTTTAAAAAAATTCCACCAAAATTTTCAGGCTTGTCCTATTTTTTTTCCCCTCTGGTTCCACTTCTTTTTTTTTTATTTATATATATATAAATATATTTTAAGAGGTGCTTAGATTACCAAAAATACTACACAGAACCCCCTGGGATTCCCATGTTGCCCACCCCCCACACCTCCTGCCACATCCCACACAAACATCTCCCACAAGTGTGGCCCACCACCCTCAATGGACTTACACATCCTGGGGCCTTGCCACCAACCCTAGACCACAGTTCACATCGTAGACCACACTCTCTCCCACACAGTTCTGACTGGTGAGTGCTGATTTAAAATGGCCTACATCCGTTGCCACAACGGTACTCAGGACAACCTCCAAATCCCAAAGAAGCCCCTGTATTTCAACTACTCATCCCCTCCCTGCCCCAAAAGTGTCAAGTGGCCTAGTAAACATCACGAATATGGTGTCATTGCAGAGTGATTCATGCTGAGGTGCAGTGAAATATATGTATTAAATTAATTTTGATGATATGTGAAGTCTGCATAAAAAAAGTTTTAAAGTCAATGATTTTTATCACAGCATGAAGAAATGATGGCCCTTAACCAGAAGCACAATATGTATTCTTTAAGTATATATATGACAGTAAATATATATATTTAATATTCTATTGAGAAGAAAGCCAGCGAATACCAATATTCTATGTTTTAAAGAACCAAAATGATCCATCTTTGTCACTACATTCTGCTAATGGACATGTCAATGAAATAACAACATGTTTAACTTAAATTCTCCTGTAACATTTGACAATATACATTTCTGGCAATTCTTTGTTGCTTATCTTTTTTGTAGACCAAGAACTTTGTTTACAAATGAAAGCATGATTTTTTAGCAAATCATGTCTGACTTGAGAAATTCTCCATGTCACTCTAAGGATTTGGAAAATGTAACAAATATTTGAAGTTTAGCCATTTCAATCAATCTGCATTGGAACATGTATTCCTGTTAACTAATATTTCAGATCATTTAACTGGTTGTGTATATGTGTAGTTGATTTCATTTTAACAGGAGATAGCAGTTAGAAAAAATAAGGATCATGAATTTTAAGGAAACATATCAATCAGAAAGACTAAAATAAAACCATTTCCTCAATAAACATTAAACTTGAGAAGAACAAAATCAGTTATAGCAGTTCACATATTATTATTCCTTTTAGGAATTTTGTGGGCATTATTTTACATAATATATATAGCAATCTGAAAACTAAATAATTTAGTGTCCTTTTATACATGAGAAAATGCATGTCAAGCTTGGTGCTTAATTTACCAAGGTCTCAAAGTTAGTTAGCAAAGACTGGAATCAAGCTCATATTTCTTTGACTCCACACACTGAGCCATTGCACCATAATATATTACCCCATTGTGACATTCAAAATTCTGGAATCATTATCGCCCAGAAACAATACAAACTATTCCCTCATATATGAACTTCTTAATGAAAAACAGGTCAAATTATATGGTCATATGGCCAATTCACTAGCTGATTACTATTTAACAAAATCAGAATTCCTGTTCGGCAGTTTGGATCCATAAATACTTCACTGATTTGTTTTGCAAAAACAATAAAATTGCAAGCTAGGCACAATATGAAATAACGCAGAAAGAAAAGACTTGTTTGTATTGTGATTTTGAAAACCATTACTGTAGTCTGTATGATCAAACTACAATTTCAATTTATAGTGAATTATCAACAGAATATAGTAAATTCAATCTGTTCTAACTTTAACAATGATACATACTAAGATTTTTTCAGGCTATTTATATTTCATAATTAGCAATTCTACTGATTTTATAGGATACAAAAGGTTCTGCCATAGGTCTGATAAACTGACAAAAATCAGATTATTGTGGTGTATGCAACCCAGAAAAACATGTTCTTAAAACTAATTCATTCCTGTGTGTAGGACTTTTTGATGCTGTTGCTTCAATTAAGGTTTGGCCCACCTCAATTATAATGTATCTTAATTCTGTTATTGGAGTCCTTTATAGCCAAATGAAATTCATAAAGAGAGAAAGAAAGCCACAGGAAGCAAGAAGATTAATATCAATGAAACCTGGAAGAGGGGAGAAACCAGGGAACACTGCCATGTGCCTTGACAATTGATAGGTTCCTTAAAAGATCTCAGGCAGTCAGTGCCAGAATGCTACTGTCTTTGGGGAGGAAGTATATGCTTCATGAGGTATAATTCCCACTGTTTAAGCTGAACCATTGCGTGGTATTTACTTGAGCAGCATAGGAAAATAAAACAACTACTAAGTAGCTGTACGTTTTATATATATATGGCATTGTAGTGGCACAGACATATCGACCAAAGGAGTCTAATTGAGAGAACAGAAATCAACCCTCACATTTATGGTCAAGTGATTATTGACAAGGGATCAAATGCCACTCAGTAAGGAAAGAAGAGGCTCTTCAAAGACTAGTGCTAGGGAAACTGGATCTCCATTTGCAAACAAAATGAGGACCCCTATATCATACCTTATAAAATATCAACTCAAAATGGATCAAAGAACTAAACATAAGAACCAGAACGACCAAAATTTTAGAAGAAAATGTAGGACAGGATTGTCAGTACCTTGTTGAAGGTAATGGTTTCTTAGATTTTACATCCAAAGTACAAACAACAAAAAAAAGAAACAAAAAATAGATAAATGAAACCTCATTAAAGTTAAAAATATTTGCAACTCAAAGTAAAACATTAACCTACACAATCAGCCAAAATATTCAGATAACACTAAACCAATAAAGTTTTAATATTCAGTATATAGTTTTTAAGATCCTCCAATTAACAACAAAAAGATAAGCAACCCAATTTTAAAAAAATGGGCCAAATACTTGAATAGACATCTATCTAAAGAAGATATACAAATATCCAGAAAGCACAGGAAAAGATGTTCAACATTGTTAACCATTAGGGAAATGCGAATCAAAACCACAATGAGATACCATTTCACATCCATTGGACTAGCTGCTATTTAAAAAATGGAAAATAGCAAGTGTTGGAGAGGGTGCAAAGAAATAATAACACTCACCCACTGCTGGTGCCAATGTAAAATGGTGTAGCTGCTCTGGAAAATAGTTTGGGAATCCTCAGAAATCTAATTATAAAACTACCATATGATCAACTAATCCCATTACTATGTATTTGTTATGTACACCAAAGAATTGAAAGCAGAGACTTCCAACAGGTCTTTGACACCAACGTTCATAACAGCATTATACACAATCACCAAAAGGTGTTAGCAACCCAGTGTCCATCAACCCATGAATAGCTAAATAAAATGTGGTTTATGCATACAATGGAATATTGTTTAACCATAAAATGGGATGAATTCCTGATATATGTGACAGTTTAGATGAACATCATGTTGAGTTAAATAAGCCAGACAAAAATGTATAAATATTGTATGACATCATTGATTTGAAATAATTTGAATAAGCAAACTCATAGAGTAAGAATATAGCATATAGGTTACCAGGGAACAAGGTGGGAAGTTGTGAAAATATACCAATTTCTTCCCTTGTTCTCAAATACAGGAATAAGAATCTCCTGCGTATATAGAGAGTGCCAAATATAAAAGAGACAAATATGTTAAGTCCTCAATATTAATGCTTGTAACTATGAACCTTATTCTCCAAAAATTGAAACTTAGTGTTGCCATAGGTTCAGAGAGAAGAGGGAAGAAAGAATGGGTGGAATATAGGGCATTTTGGGGCATTGGAATTGTTCTGCCTGAATCTCAAAGTGACTGATACAGGCCATGATACATTTTGTCAGAACCTATAAAAGTATATGGTACAAACCATAAGGCAAACCATTGACCATGGTTAGTAACAATGCTTTGATATTTGTTCATCAACTGTAACAAATGTACCATCCTCATGTAGGATGTTATTGGTAGGAGAAGATGTGTGTGGGAAGATAACAGATCTTATAGGGATGAAAAATGTAAATTTTTATTTTTTATTTTCATTTTTTACTTTCTTCTTTTATTTTTTATTTTTTGCTTTGTTTTGGGGAAGGTTTTGGATTGCAGAAGGGTTGCATCTGTGGCAAGGGAGGATCAGTGGTGCAGGGGGTTAATTGTGCGGGGATATGTGGTGACAGGTACACCGGGGGCATGCCTCTATGGAATATGAAAATGTTCATGTGGTCATTGGGTTTTTTTCTCAGTGGGTGGAGACCCACACCATAAATGACAGAATATTGAATTCCCATCCTGGGTAGTCCTGCAACATTCTAGAGTGGGAAGAGTCTCTAGAATATATGGACAGTGCCTAGTGAAGGTGGACAGACCAATATGTTAGGCCCTTTATATTGATGATTGTACTTATGAGCCTTGAGCTTGTGAAATTGAAACTTAACTTAGTAATAGATATTGCCTGAGTCACCTCCTGAAAGCCTCCTTGTTGCTCAATGTGGCCTCCCTCCAAGCCAAACTCATCATATAAACTCTCTACCTTCAACTTTATGTAAGGAATGAGCCTCCCAGGCACCAAGGGATTATTCTCAAGCACCAGCTAGCAGTGCATTTGGATAAAGACTTTGATCAAAAGGGGGATGTATTAGTCAGCCAAAGGAGTACTGATGCAAAATACCAGAATTCGGTTGGTCTTTATACTATTTATTTGGGGTAGAAGTCCACAGTTACCAGGCCATAAAGCCTAGTTTCTTCCCTCACCAAAGTCCATTGTCATGTGTTGGAGCAAGACAGCTGCCAATATTTGCCAGGGTTCAGGTTTCTCGGGTTCCTCTCTTCCCAGGGCCCCATTTCTCTCCAGGCTCAACTTCACTGTTTCCTTCACAAGGCCAGCTGTAGACTCTCAGACAAATGGCTCATGTCTTTACCCGGGGTCTTCTCTCATTCCTCATGACCAAGCTCTCTTACATCCTAGGGCTCCAGCTCAAGACTGCAACATCAGAACTGCTACAATTCTGTCCCTTGCCATGCCTTTTATCTTTGATTCTCCACCCACCAAGGGGTGGGGCTCAACACCCTACTGACGTGGCCCAAAGTCCCAAAGATATCTTAATCATGCCCAGATGAACAGATCAGTTTGCAAGCATAATCCAATATATATTTTTCAAATTCAATAGCATCATCAAATTACCAAACTGCTACATAGGAAATATTAAATACAAATGAATTTTTATGGCTAAGAGATTTAATCCCAGAAAATTGTCACCCCATCAATGAACCTTACCTTGGAATATATGATAACCTATCTCCCCAATGTATCAGAGTTAGACTCATTTATAATTTTCCCACTCATGGTTTTTCTAACCCTGAGAGCCATGAGTGCTAGGCTGAGGACAACATAGTTCTGGTATATTGCCTTGGCTACCTTTAGCAAACTAAAACATACACCATATAAAGTGTATGTATCAGTACAGTATTTTAACAACTTTTGCACCCAAATGAGCATGGACTAGTGGAGTATGAAATTTACCCCAGAGAATCTCAACTACACAAAGCAGATTAAAGCAGTAGAAAATAAAGACTAAATTTTATTTGAAGGTTGAAGATTTAAAACCCTGTGGAAGAAGGCGTAAGTGTAGTAAATGAAATCAGAAGGATAAATGAAGACATGAGACATGAGAGATAAAGAGATAGAAAAATGATAGATAGATAGATAGATAGATAGATAGATAGATAGATAGATAGATAGATAGATGATAGATAGATAGATAGACAGACAGACTCTGCAAATGACCTCAAAGCACAACACTATACTATGAAATGGTTAGATCATAGCATATGGTTTTGCACTTAAAATTTGTAAATGTTTTAAATCATGATTTTGTAGAAATGAAAGGTGTAGATACATAGAATTGCAGGTTCTCATAAAGTGAAATAGTCGAGGAAAGATGAAGAAATGTTTTCTGTTGTTTAATAAATCCAATTAAGTGAAAGAGAATCAATTCACACTAATATCTTCAAAGAAAGCCTTATACTCCAGGCTTCAGGAAAATAGGTTCCAGTTAGAATTCTCTTCATAACCACCATTACAGTAGTAAAAAAATTGTCTGGATACTTACCCTGATAAATAATTCCAGCTTGTCAATATAAGTTGGTAATATATATCTTCATGAAAACTTGCTAAATATCTTTATGCTCAGTAATTTTAATATGCTTTTATTATTAAATGAAAATATCACATCCTATGGTAAAGGTTAAAAATCATAATTATTTTTCATTTTAATGGTAATGATTCAAGACTCTATTCATTAAGTAATCATGAATAATCCAAGTTTGAGAAACCTTGATCTACATCATTACCACATGTTTGCATAAAAATAAAAATTCCAGGGATATACCTAACCATTCTGATGTTATACTAAATATGTATACATAAAATATAAATAAAATTTATTAACTCACTACAGAACATTGAATAAGGCTTTTTTATTCATTGAAATGTAAAAACCAATGAGAACTTCTGGGAAGATGGCATTGGAGAAGATAGGCAGGGCTCAACTCTCTTACAAAAACAATGGAGGCCTTTAAACCAAGTAAATTACAAATTTTTGTATACACTTATAATTTACATATGTCCATGTATGAATGATATACTTAAAATGTTATTAACACACACACACACACACACACAAATGGAGGAAAGAAAAAAGCTGCCTGAGGGAGTTGCTTTTTGGAACTGCAGACCAGGACATTTCTACATTGTCCAGGAGGATGAGGGAAAGAAACACAAAGAAGCTGAAATAAAAAACATAAGTTGCTAGTACCTGCACCTTAGAATGGGACCCATCTCCAATTCCCAAAGTGGACAGCCTGGCTGAAACTTCTACTGTACCATATAAATTGTAAACTATACTGTAAACCATTGACAATGTTTAGTTGCTATATTTTACTATCTGTATAACAGTTATAACAATGCTAACATCCATTTTTAAAAAAAGGTTTTAATATGGGGTGGGGAAGGGGGAGGGAGGTTGGGTATGTGGGAGTCTCTAGTATTCCGTGTGTGACTTTGCTGTGACCTAAAACTTCTTTGAAAAAGTTCAATGAGGGTGGTGGGCCACACTTGTGGGACATGTTTGTGTGGGATGTGGTGGGAGGTGTGGGAGGTGGGCAACATGGGAATCCCAGTGGGTTCCGTGTAATTTTTTGGGTAATCTAAGCACCTCTTAAAATATATGTGTATATATATATATATATAAATAACATTTTTGTAAGCAAATACACATATATGCATATATATTTATATATCATTTTGCAAATGTTTGTATGTATTGTGAGAATTTTGATTTTTACCCACAATAAAAATAAATTTAAAAAAAATTAAATGAAAATTTGGGAGACACTGGGGAATGAGAGGGGGAAGATGTCATGGTACACTGGACATCTGATAATATAGTGATAAAAGGATGACAGAACAATTTTTTTAAAAAGGAATTTTTTTTTGTTTTTTTCCCATTTTTTTGAATATCCCAATCCATTAATTATATTTTATTTTTAGTTTAGTTTTTTTTTTCTTCTGAGTTACCTTGTACTTATCTCTTGCATTTAAGCTTATCGTTATTATTTCTTTTTCCTATTAATTTTATTTGGTTATTATATGGGCTTCATGTTCAAGGAAGGTTTAGATCACAGAAGGCTTACAATGGGGGCTGCAGAGGAGCATTGGTGGGGGGTGTCTGGGATGGGGGATTCATGGGAGTAAGTTCATCTGAATATACATGAAAGATATATAAAATTGTTCAAATGATCAAGTGATGGGTCATGGTCACGGTGGGTAGACTATCACTGAATAAATGAGGGACTCTTAATTCCCAGCCTGGAGAGCTCTGCCACATTCCCCAAGGGAGCAGCAACAGTCCCCTGAGTGCAGGGGCAGTGTCTGGCAAAAGAGGATGGCCCACTGATAGGTTCTTGTTATTGATGACTAGCCTTATGAGTCTTTGCTCTTGTAATTGATACTTAGCCTACTGTTATGGGGTGCCTAAGGGTTGCCACCTGAGAGCCTCCTTGTTGCTCAAATGTGGCCTGTCTCTTAGCCAAACTCAGCATATGAATGCATTACCTTCCCCCCAACGTGGGACATGACTCCCAGGGTTAAGCCTCCCTGGCAACGAGGGATTAATACCAAGTGCCAACTGGAAACACGATTGGAAAAAGACCTTGAATAAAAGGGGGAAAAGGTAATGAGAAATGAGTTTATGTGGTTAAGAGACTTCAAAGAGAGTTGGGAGGTCATCCCAGAGGTAACGCTTACACATACCTCAGTAGGATCTCATAGAACAGCAAAGTGGAGACACCCAGGTCCTATATAAAGGGGGATAGTCCCAGAGATTGATGCCTTATTAGTGGACTCTACTTTGGCATCTGTGCTCCTGAGAGTGACAGAGTTGGACTCAAATAAGTCCTCCCTAAAAAAAAAAAAAAAACAAATAAGTCCTCCCTGCACATGGTCCAACAGTCCCTTCTATTCAAACCTGTATGTGGTGCTGGAGTTTTTAGGTGTACTTCCAGAAACTGGAACCTCTGGCCTATCTATGTGCCAGCTGTGCCTGGAATCTTGGTGGAGCTGCAACTCCTACCCTACAGCTCAATGGACTCATCCAAGTCACCTGGCGAGGAGACAACAATGGGCAACAGCCATCCCAGGGAATGGAGATGGCCTGCAGCTACAGGCAGGATAATCCCATCCACCTTATCCATGGGATATAAGCTATCTCTCACTTGGAAATGGAGTGGACATCACCATCCCAGTCCCCTCCAGATTGGGGGAAGAGCTATGGACTAGAGTGTACTTAATGGTATTCTGTTGTAGACATATTGTGATTCAAGCAATGGAAGAAATTATAATAGTGAGGTGGAGCTGGTGGCCACTGGACACTTTCGGGGCAGGGCAGGGAAGGGCAGTTGAAAAACAGGGGCTTTTTTGGGACTTGGGTGTTGTCCTGAGTGGCGTTGCGGCAACAGATGTAGACCATTTTACACCAGCATATACCATGCAGAACTGTGTGGGAGAGAGTGTGGTCTACGATGTGAACTGTGGTCTATGCTTGGTGGCAAGGCCCCAGGATGTGTATATCCATTACGGGTGATGTGCCACATTGATGAAGGAGGTTTGTGTGGGATGTTGTGGGAGGTGTGGGAGGTGGGGAACATGGGAATCCCTGTAATTTCTGTGCAATATCTAGGTAATCTAAGCACCTTCTAAAAAAAAAATCTGTGAATACTCCATGCACACTTGAACAGAATGTGCATTCTTCAGTTGTTGGGTGTAAATTTTGGTAAATTAAATAAAGTTTATTAATAATTTAAAAAAAAATTACATATGAGAACACTACCAAACTTACTCTATGAATTAACACCCTAATAACAATGCCAGACAAAAATACTATGAAAAAAGTGAATTACAGTCCAATTTCTCTAATGAATAGAGGTACAAAAATCCTCAACAATGTACTAACACCATGAATCCAAAAACGTATTAAAAGAATTATAGATCATGATCAAATGAGTTTTATCCTAGTTTTGCAGGGTTCATTCAACACAATAAAATTAGTTAATGCAGTAAAGGACATTTATAAATTGAAGAAGACAATAACATGATCATCTTGATTGATGATTGATGCAGAAAAGGCATTTGACAAAATATAGCATACTTTCTTGATAAAAAAAAAAAAAAACCCAAAAGATAGGAATCAAAGGAATATTTTTCAACATGGTAAAGTACATATATGAAAAACCCACAGCTAACATTATACTCAATTGTAAAATACAGAAAGTTTTCCCTCTGACACCAGGAAGACGAAAAGGATGCCCACTGTCACCACTGTTACTCAATATTATGCTAGAAGTTCTAGCTAGAGCTACTAGGCAAGGAAAAAACCCAAACAATAAAAGGCACCCAAATAGGAAATGAAGGAGTAAACTTTCACTATTCACTGGTAATATAATCCTATACATAGAAAATCCACAAAAGTCCACAAGAAAGCTACTGAAAGTAATAGATGAGTTAAACAAATTGGTGGAATATAAGATTAATATGCAAAAATCAGTAGGGTTTCTGTAGATCATTACATCTACATTACATCTGAATCTGAGGGGAAAGTCAGAAAAAATTCCATTTATAATAGTGCCTAAAAGGATCAAATATTTAGGAAAAAAAACTTATTCAAGGACAAAAAGGATCTGTATTCAGAAATTTACAAATATTGGTAAAAGAGACCACTGAAGACCTAAATAAATGGAAGGATATTCTATGTTTATGTATTGAAAGACTAAATATTGTTCAGATGTCAATTCTATCCAAATTGATATTCAGATGATTCAAAGAGAGAATGAGGACCCCTATCTCACACCTTATATAAAAAACACATCAAACAAATTATACACCATGATCAAGTGAGATTCATCTGGGAATGCAAGGATGGTTCAACATAAGAAAATCAATGTAACATACCATATTAACATATTCAAAGAAAACTCACATGATCATCTCTATTGATGCAGAAAAAGCATTTGACAGGATACAGCTTCCTTTCTTTTTTATTTTTTATTCTTTTCCTACAGCTTTTTTTTGGGTCATATCATCTTTATTTAAAATTTTTTTTTTTTTTTTTTTTTTTTTTTTTTTTTTTTTTTTTGCTGAGAGAAGACTTTAATGTGCAGAACACACCTCACATTTGTTTAATTAAATTTTATAAAATTTACACAAAAAGTAGGGATTTCCATATGCCCCACTCCCCACACCTCCCACACCCTCCCATGTAAACTTCATACCTGGGACTTTGCCATTCAGCATGAGCCATAGTTCACATTGTAGTAGACAGCATCCTTTCTTGATAAAAACACTTCAAAAGATAGGAATAGCGGGCAGTCTATAGGTGTGAAATGATATCTCATGATTTGCATTTCCTCAATTGCTAGTGATTTTGAGCATTTTTTTTCATGTGTTTCTTTGGCACTTGAATTTCTTCTTTGAACTGTTATCTTTACAAGTCATTTGCCCATTTTTTAATCAGATAATTTGTCATTTTATTGTTGAGTTGTGTGATCTCCTTACATATCATGGATATTAAACCCTTATCAGATAAGTGATTGTTTTATCACTAACTTTTTTTGAATTGACATTTTATTTTCAACCATGTATTTTTTGTACTTACATGCATATAAATATTCATATATCTGCTTTGGAAATATATTTTTTAAATGGCCAGATATATTTTGTTTATATTTTCTAATAGCACAAATATTTCCTGTCTTTGTCCCTGAAATATTTGTTGATACCATAAATTACATGAAACAAGAATATTCACCTTCATGTCAATATTTTTTTCCTCCCCAAATCCCCATTTCAGTATCTCTCTATTTAAAGAAGATTTAAGCCCCTGTTTTCAATAAATGATTAAAAATTTTAATTATTCTGCCTCATATTAATTTGTATTTTTCTTCTTTTTCTCTCTTCCTTAGATCCTCAGCTCCATTTTTGAACATGAATAAATTCTGCTATTATACTTTCACTACCTACAATAGGAATTGGCAATAATATGATTTAGACAAATATATTGATAAAAATGAATTGCTGATTTTGTGATAATCAGGGTAGGCTAAATATTAGCTATATTAGAAAACATGCATGTGTCCCCAGACCTAGTTTTTCTCCCTAGGTCTGGTTTTTAGAATGCTGGTGATGCACAAGCCTGATTTATTATATGGTCATCCTGTATGGGAAATGACTGTAACTCTAGGTATCTTTGGTCAACCTTAAGAGATGTAGCAAGGGGACAGATGTGGCTTAAATGGTTGGATGTTCTTCTCCCATATGGAGGGACCTGGGTTCGATCCCTGGGACCTCCTGGTAAAAATTTTTAAAAAGAAAAATATAGAAGGCACGTGGACCACCAGGACCCATGCACAGGTGCCCTCAGGTCCTTTAAGTGGGTGCACCTCCAGGCCCTGTGGACAGGTGAGCCCCCCAGGCCCCACATGCGGGTGTGCTTTCAGGCTCCACGAGCCACACAGCAAGATGATGACATAACAGAGAGTGACACAATGGAGAGCCAAGACAAGACAAGCTGAAAAACCAGGAACTAAGGTGGTACAGGTGGTAGGATGCCTCTCTCTCACATCAGAGGTTCCGGGAATTGAATCCCAGTAAAGACAGGAGGAGAAGGAAGAAAAGAGAGGGCAGGAAATGGACACAGAGAGTTGCCAGGGAATGGACATAAAAACAGCAAAAATGAGGGAGGCGCCATAAAAATGGATAAAAGTAAATAAATAAATTTAATAAATCCTTTAAAAAAATGAATTAAACCATGATTTTATAAAACCATTGAGATGATGTTCAGAGTTAACATTTTTGTCTACTTGGAATAATGAAATTAAAAACATGTTAATAAGTTAATAAAATATTACATTTTATCTCAAAGTTTTCTTCATTCAACTGTATTTTATCACAATTATATATATATGATTATGCTGATATCTGATTTTATCTTTTTGATTTATTAAAATATTTTATATTTTGTCTCTTTTTATAATGTATTGTAAGGAATTTTACATTAATTAAAGGTGTTAGTACATTCCCAACATATTTTTAGAATTGTAAATGAAAAAAGAAAACAAAAAACTTTATCAAAATACAAGAAGTCTGTGTAATACAATTATTGCAATTAGAACATAAAGGACTATGTATTGCAATGATGGATACAGGCTATTGTATATTTTGTTACAACTGATAAAATTGCATGGGACAAAGTGTAAACTATTATGTAAACTGCAGTCCATGGTTAGTAGCCATGTTTCAATATGGGTTCTTTAATTGTAACAAATGTACCACACTAATGAAGGATGTTGTTAATGTGGTAAAGTATGGGAAGGAACAGGATTGGAGCATATGTGATCCCTTATATTTCTTATGTAACATTTATATAATCTAAAGATTCATTAAAAATAAAAAATAATTAATTATAAAGTAAAAACTTCATTGAAAAAACTATAAAAGAAGATTAAAATGGAAAAGAAGACTAACAAGCAAATGTGAAGATGAAAATCGGCCAGACGGATTTGAACAATAGAAAAAGAAATATGTGGGACTTGTATAAATTGAAGCATATTATTGCTTTATCTAAAGACTAAATCCAAGTAACAATATGTACATTTTACATTCAGTGCTCTTCTCGTTCATCTACTTGTGGGCCCTGATAGGAAATGGGCTCATTATCATAATCACAACTTTAGACCAGCACCTCCACACCACCATGTACTTCTTCCCGAAGAACTTATCCTTCTTGGACCTCTGGCTTATTTTAATCACTATCCCCAAATCTATTGTCAACTCCTTGACCCACAACAGTT
>JAKSZT010037625.1:275379-292120 GCA_026826555.1 Tolypeutes matacus
TTCATATAATATTAAGAGGAAATTCAAGAGGGAATTCAAAGTGGAAGCAGGGGATGAGATTTTTGTCTCTGAGTGGTCCCCAGGTATTTTTTTTTTGTACAATTTTATACACTATTCTCGTTAAATCTAACTTGATCATTTTTCCCCATAAATTTGAGTTATTGAGATATCAGGTAAGTCCCTTGTAGAATATTCCACACTGATTATGGATTTTTCCAGTTGTTTTCCATAATATTGTTAAACTTGTACCTCAGTCCTCAGTTTTCATGTAAAGACCCGAGTCTTGATAAGACTAGATTCAGTTTAAACATTTTTGAAAAGAATTCTTCATAGATAATGTGTTCTACTAATGTGTTCATCAGGGAGCATATAATGACAGGTGGGTTTATTTATTTTGATAATTCAGTTAGGGAGGCAACCATCATTTCTCTCCATTGCAAATATAAAGAATGTAATACAGGGTTGAAATCATGTCACTATGAGAATATCTCATTCCCCTACCACACTTCTCTTAATAGTTTTAGTGCACAATGTTGATTCTTACTTGAAATAATTATAGCATAAGTGATTAAAAATGATAACTTTTCAAATTATGTCATTCATTCTCTATTTGCTGATGCCAGTCTTCTAAAGAAAAAATAACACACAACTTTCTTTCAGTGTTTCCCCAAGTAAAACCATGTTATGGACAATGAAGGCATTGAAAACTCTACAGAGACTTCCTATACAAAATATAATTTGTAAAATATTTAGATAGACAACATTTTATCAATGCAAATTTAAGAGATACAAGCTAAAATTATTCCCTTTTATCAAGTCTTCTCATTTAGTTCAGCAATAGGTACCAATCAAACAAATCTAATTATATTTCACAAATCACATTCTTAAACTGAAGAATGAAATAATTTTGTGATTTCCCATGTGTCCTCTGACAAAACTTAAGGATGACTTTGTATATAAAAGATATTTTGAAAGTTTCTCATTTATTTCTTATTTTTTGGATCTATTTTTTAGGTGGTAATATTAAAAAAATGTTTTCAGGATGGTTCTGGGAAGATGGTATTGGAATAGATAAGCCAGACTCAGTTCTCTCAAAACAATGTTGGAGGAGGAACAGAAATAGTACAAAGGATGTGATATGGGGGCCTGCATATTAGAAGAATGCCAGGCAAATCATTCAGGAGTGAGTGGGACAGATAGACAAAGAAGCCAAAAAGAAAACTGTGAGTTACTAGTCCCTGCAGCTGGGAGTGGCTCCCATCACCCACTCTCATGGTGAACAGCCTCACAAAAACAAGGGACTGATGGAACCCAACTGAGAAGGGAATGGACATATTCCTTTCTGGGGATAAGGATGGTGTGGCAGAGACCTGAGTGTGATTCCTCTTCACTGAGTTTAAGCAGCAGGGCCCAACTTTGAAATGATGCTCTAATCTGCTCAGAAACTGAAATAGAGGTTGAAATAATCACTTCCATATAAAGGTTTCTTGAACAGCATCATCTACTGGCAGGCTGGGAATATGAAGGAAATCAAAATTATTGGAATCTCTCTTGTTCCTATACCTTGAACCCAGGACCAAATGGCTGTGATCTACACCACATTAGAGAGTCCCCGGCTCTGTTTTGAGAACATAAACAGGTCAATTTTAAAGTTGTAGAATAAGTTGAAACAAAAATCAATAGAAGATCCATGAAACAAAACCATTATGCAAAAGAGAGAAATTGACCATCATAGTAAACTCACTAACATAATCAGGTGCACAAACATCAGCAAAAAAACCACAAGTCATAGTAAGAAGCAGGAAGATATATCCCAGCTAAATAAACAAAGTAAAAGTCTTGATAAGACATGGGATTTAAAACAACTAACCAATAATGTTCACACAAATCTAAATCAATCAAAGTGTTGAAGGAAAATATGGCAAAAAAAAAAAAAAGCATTTTAGGAAAACACAGGGTGAGCATAAAGAAGAATTTGAAAGCTTGCAAAGAAAAGTAACAAAGTTCATGGAACTAAAAGACACCATGGATGAGATTAAAGCTACCTTAAAGGCATATAACAGCAGATTTGATTTGGCTAAATAATAAATAAACACATTGGAAGACAGAACATATGAACTTGAAAAGAAGAACAGAAAGAGAAAAGAATGGAAAAAATTGATCAGGGAATTGAATGAGAACACAAAATGCATGAACATAAGCATTATGAGTTTCCCAGAAGGAGAAGAGAATGGGAAAGGGAAGAAAGAATATTTGATTAAACAATGGCCAAAAATTTCTGAAGCTTTATGAAATACATAAATATCCATATTCAAGGAGGACAAAATACCACAACAGAATAAATCTAAACAGACCTAATCTGAGACACATAATTTTCAGAACGCCAAATGTCAGAGATTCAGCATTCTGAGAACAGAAAGAGTGGGTTCTGAGAGCAGTAAGAGAAAGGCAATGCATCACATACAAGGCAGGGTGGTGATGAACAATACACATCCTAAGGAACAGAGAGTGTCTGCAACTGCAAACAAGATAGTTCCATCAATCTGTCCCATGAGATCTAAGCGCCTTCTCAATTAGAATCAGAGTGGGCATCACTATACCAAAATCCTCAAGATTGGGGAATGAACTAAACTAGACTTATTATTATTCTATTCTAGTTATTATTATTCTAACAATGGAAGAACTTTTATCAATGATATAAAGGCAGTGGCCACCAGAAGTTCTGAGGGGAGGGAAAGAAAAGAATAGGGGTAACACGCAGACATTTTTGGAACTTTGGAACTGAGTGCATGGCATTGCAATGACAGATAAGGCCATTATACATATTGTCAGAACCTATAAAATTGTGTAGGGCAAAGTGTAAACTATAATGTGGACTATAGTCCATGGTTAGTAGCAATGCTTCAATACATGTTCATCAATTGTAACAAATGTTAACACACTTATGAAAGGTGTTAAAGTGGGAAAGAATGGGGGGGGTCAATTGGAATCCCATATATTTTTATGTAACATTTTTCAATCTAAAGCTGAAAATTTTTAAAAAATTACAAAATAATAATAATAATTATTATTATTATAAAAGACTGCCAGTTTCTCATCAGAAACCATGGAGTATAGAAGGCAGTGGTATGATATATTCAAGGTAATGAAAAAGAAATACTGCCAGCCCAGAACACTTTGTTGAGAAAAACTGTCCTTCAAAAAAATGAGGGTGAGTTTAAAGATTTCACTGTTTTTGTCACAGACAAAAACTGAATGAGCATGTGACAAATAGACAGGATTTACAAGAGATACTAAAGAGAGTACTGCACTGTGAGTGAAAATACAGGTAAGCAAGGTTTGAAAAAGAGTGTAGAAATGAAGATTATTAGTATGGATAACTAAAATGGTGAAAAACCAAAACAAAACAGACAACAGTAATTTATGACAATGGAAAGCCAAAGGATAAAAAGGATGAAGTAAGTAATGCCTTTATAGTATTATCATTGAACATTAATGGGTTGAACTACCAAATCAAAAGACACAGATTGGGAGAATGTAAAAAAATTATATATGAGCGATTTCTGTGCTGTCTATAAGGCAGTCACCTTTAATGCAAGGACACAAATAGGCTGAAAGTGAAAGGTTTGGAAAGATATTCCACGGAAATAGTAACCACAATAGAGCTGGAGTAGGTATACTAACATGAAAAAAATCTAATTAAAAAAATTTTTTTAAACAATTTATTGAAGCATATCATTCATACATGAACATACATAAACAATAAGTGTATGGTAAAAGTTGTGAACTTACAAAAGAAACATGTATAACATCATATAGGACTCCCTTACATCATCCCACCAGAAATACCTTGCATTTTTGTGAAATATTTGCAACAAATTATTAAAGCACATCATCAAATTATTACTACTAACTATAGTCTGTATCTTACATTTTCTGTCTTTTCCTGATTCCACCCTACTAATTTTTTCCATAAACCATATAATTTACCTAAATTGTACAACTAATGCCTTTTGGTACAATCACTGAGATGCACATTCATTACTTCAATCAGTATTAGAGGTTTTCCATTACTCAGAAAAATAAAAACAAACCACTCTCATACCCATAAATTAGTGCTACTAATCAAAAATCGTATGATGTTCTTTCACCATTTCTATTCATTTCCAAATATTTACAAGTAACTTTTTGCCAATTCTAAATGGATTAAACCTCAGCTTTCCATTCTCTAACCACATTCTTTTCTCTGGTAAATTATAACCTAGCTATTAACTCCATGAGTTTGATCATTATATTTAGTTCATAATAGTGAAATCATACAATCTTTGTCATTTTTTTGCCTGGATTTCTTCACTTAATGCCCTCCATGTTCATCCATATTGTTATATGCTTCACAACTTCTTTTCTTCTTATAGCTGCATAATATTTTATTGTGTGCACATAAAACAATTTGTTTATCCATTCATTATTGGATGGGCAGTTGGGTTGTTTCCATCTTTTGGCAAATGTGAATAATGTTACTATGAACATCAGTATGCAGATGTCTGTTCATGCCACTGATCTCAGATCTTCTGCGTGTATGCCTAGGATCAGTTCTACAGAATCAAATCTTAGATCTATATCTAACTTCCTTAGGAACTGCTAAACAGACTTCCACAGTGGATATACCTTTGTACATTCTCATCAACAGCGAATAAGCATTCCTGTCCCTCTACATCCTCTCCAACACTTCTAGTTTTCTGTTTGTTAATAGTGGCTTTCCTAGAAGGTGTGAAATTATATCACATCATAACTATGATGTACATTTCCCTAATGGACAATGATGAACATTTTTAATGTTTTTTGTTTATTGTTGAGTTATAGATCTCTTCACATCTCATGGATATTAGATCTTTGCTGGAGGTATGATTTCCAAATATTTCCTCCCATTGAATAGGCTGTCTTTTTACCTCTTCAAAAAGTCATATGATATTAACACTTTGTAGTATTAACTTACATTTGTTCAGCTTCAGAGAAAATGGTCTTATATATGCAATTCTACCCATATTCATATTTCACATAATATATTTATATTTCACATAATGTATTTAGTCCATAATAGGGCAATCATGCAGTATTTGTCCTTTTGTGTCTGTTTGCTTGATTCAACATAAAGACCTTCAGGTTCATCCAAAAAAACAAACAACAAGCAAACAAACAAAAAAACCAACTCAGGGAAGCCAATGTGTCTAGTGGTTGAGAGCTGGCTTCCCACATACGTGGTCTGGGGTTCAATCCCTGACCCAGCTCCTCAAAAGTATATATATATACATATTTGAGTGTAGTAAATGTAAGAATTGATGCAGGGTCAGGAAAATCACACACTCTTGGGATAAGTAAATGTCCCAGTAATGTGTGCCCCTCCTCTGTTTTCTCAATGACATTTATGAATATATTGTTAAAATAGAAGGAAATGTTTACTGATTCCTGTGCTAGTTATGTAGCTTTATGTGATTGAATGAAGATTATGAATGAATCCTCAGAAAAGTTTTTTTAACCAAAAAAATATATATAATACAGCAAGATCAAGAAAGCTTAATGCAACATTAGAGAGGTCAAAAGATTATCATGTGATTTTTAAAATTATTTTTTATTTTTAATGAAGCTTTAGATTACATAAATCTTACATAAAAAATATAAGGGAGTCCCATGTGCACCACTCCCTCCTTCCTAAACTTTCCCACATCAACAAGATCACTTATTAGTATCTTATATTTGTTACAATTGATGAACACATGTTCAAACATTGCTACTATGGATTACAGTTTACATTATAGATTTACACCAACTTGTTTAATTTTGTATGTTATGACAAAATATACAATTGTCTGTACCTGTCAATGCAATATTATGTTGAATGACTCTAATGTCTGAAAATTACACCCATTTTTCCCTCTCCCATTCCTCAGAACCTCTGGTGGCCACTGCCTTTATACAAAAGCCTCTTGTTGCTCAAATATGGCCTCTCTCTAAGCCAAATTCAGCATATAAATACACTACCTTACCCTCTGGCTTGGGACATGACTCCCAAGGATAAGCCTTCCTGGCATCAAGGGATTATTACCAAGTGCCAACTAGCAATGTATCTGGAAAAAAGACCCTGACCAAAAGGGGGAAAGAGTAAGTGCAAATGAGTTTTTATGGCTAAGAGACTTCAAAGTGAGTTTGGAGGTTATGCTTACGCAAGTCTCAGCACGATCTCATTGACTGCCACAGCAAAATTGTCTCAAATAGTGGGGCTCCTGAGGGCTCTATAGACATCTAGAAACTATAAACAGGACAGACAGCTCAGGAATTTGGCACCCTGTCAGTAGGCCTTATGTTGGAATTTATGCTTCCCAGTGTAACAGAGTTTGACTCATTTATAGGTTCTCTACAACTGGCTCTTCTGCCCCTTTTATTTGAACCTATAATTAGCACTGTATTTGAAAAATTTATGTCCTAGAGACTGAAATCTTTAATCTTTATCCAGTACCGGTTGAGCCCAGAATTTCAGTAGTTACAACACCTAGTCTCCAGTTCATTGGACTCACCCAGGAGATGATCATGTGATTTTTTTCTTTTCAATCTCTTAATGTGGAGTATTATATTTATTAATTTCCTTATCTTGATTAGTACAATCTGAAGGTGAGTGTTTCTCTCTTGTCCTTGTTTTTATTGCTCATTATCTTTGTGTTAAGTCTATTCCTTGATGCTTGATATTTCTTATTCTAGATTTTTTGGCTGATAAGACTTTTGAAGCTCTTCTTCATCTTATTCTTGTCCTGGATATAGGGTACAATTTTTAAGATCAATAGCTGTATTCTGTGCTCATCATGCCCACTTTTACTCTTTGTGAAGAGGTTTCTTACATTCCTTTCTCTCAGCAGCAGCTAGGCAAGGACTTGACCCCATGGCATCCTGCCATGAGAGTGGGGGATCAGCACTCTGCCACACAGGGAAAGATTCTCTCTGTTCTTTTAGTTAATCAGTCTCTTCCTCTTACTTTTCACTGGATGATATATGGTGTTCCTATGGTCTCCAGAGCCCCCAGAACAGTTGTTTCAGACAGCTCTTGCATATTTAATATTGCTTTAGTAGAATAACTGAGTCCTGGAGTACCCTATTCTATCATCTTTCCCAGAAGTCCACAATGGAATTTTATATTGCCAAGTTAATATATTCAATTTTTGGACTGTTGATTTAGTAGCTTTTTTAAAAAATTTCAATCCACAGTATAAAGAATGTATTTGGAGGTAAAGTTTATTATTATTCGGAATTATCAACTTTTGAAATATTAACAAAAGTGGAAACAGAAGAACAAGTCTAAAGGTTTTTCAAGCCCCTTAATCTATATTGTCATATAACGTTTTATAAGAATTATAGTCATATAGAGGATTTCAAATTGGAGAAGACTGTTTTCCAATATCCCATCTGACTGAAAGATAACTTTGTGGTATTTTTTCACTTTTTTCAAATATTTATTGACAAATATTATTTAGTAGTAATATCTATCTATATTTACAATTTGACTTTTGAAATTTTAACTTTTCAAAGAGCTTTCTTTTTAAATAAAAAATTAGTTGGTGAAGAAACATTAGTACAAAAATTCATTATCTTTTGAGAGGTTAAATATATACTTGAACAATGGCAAGAACATATATATATAAAAAAAGAACATATAGACTAATATAACTCTGACCCACAACCTCTGCAGTAATTGGTGTAATTGGACTGAACTGGACCCAAATTGCCAATTTCCATAAATAATGCCTTTACTTTCAATGCAGGACCAAACAAAGGAAGCTAAATATATTCACCAAAGCAATCAAGTAGGTAGACCTACTTTTATCAATCCTTCTCCAGCTTTCCCATGTAAATAACATACAGCAAGAACATACATAAAGGCTTCCTTTTTTCCAGATGGAGGCTGCCAAACACAAATGTGATTCTGGCTGACATCCTTGTTATAGTAAACCTGAATAAAAATTGAGAAGTCAGTGGGCAAATTCTGATCATTCTGGGATGATTGCCACAGAGATTGTGGTTTGGATTCCTGAGATTCCTATCTGGTCCATATAAATGTGGTGTATTGTCTTATTTAGTAAAGATCTAAATATAAGAACTAAGACCATTAAGACCTTGGAATAGCTGTTCCATTAGAGAATGTAGTAGAGCTCCCAAGTATGCAAATTTGATATTCTTTTGGTTATTGTGTGGCTCTCTACCCACTGTGAAAATGCCCCATGAACAGTTGAACACATTCATATGCCTTAGAGGTATGCCCCAGGTGAATCCTCTCCCATGCATCCCCCATCACTGACAAAATCCAGTTCTTGACAGGCCATGTTTTCTCCCCAAAGTCTGTAGCATACCAATGCTGACTTGCCACAATTCTTGGGTTTCTTTGGCTTGTATCTTATCCTTTTATTTTAACTAATTTCTGGTTTTTGCTAAGTGCATCTGAATTTCTTTGGCACATAAGGCCTCCAGTCATATAGATTAGAACTGGTCCTGACTAAATTTGGTCTAATCTGAATTGGATATTCAAAAATCCTATTCACAAATGTGTCCAAACCTTAACTAATGATAACGTTTTCAAAGGTCCTGTTTACAAATGGGTTCACATTTGCCGGAATGAAAAGTATGACTTGAACTTACTTAGATGGGGGACATGATCTAAACCCCAGAAACATCCCCAGCCTAGAATTAAAGAGTTAGGGATGGGACAAAATTAAAGAAAATGATATAAAGGAAGAACCATGGAAGTAGAGGTCAGGGAAGAAGAGATTTCCTCGGGTTTAGAGAGAGGTAATTCCATGCAACATGTGCATAGGGCAGGGCTTGTGCCCAGTGTTTGGGATGAGTACGGTCACTGCTCCAGTGCTTGGGAAGTGTGGGGCTGCTGCTATAGCAGGTACACAGGCAAAGCAACAAACCACAGTTAAATCCTCATACCTTGGAAAAGAATGGAGTTTGTCCTGCTGTGCTTTGTGTTTTGGGGGGCTTGTGACCTCAGTTTGTTTCCAATTTCTTCCTTCAGAAATGGAAAGGTCTATTCTACACCTCTCTCTTGGATGTCTAAAGCATCCAAGAAAAGTGGGGTGTATTACAATAGAGGAACAAAGATAACTATAACAGCATAATTCTAACAAGGAATGAAGACAAAACATGTATATAGAATTACATTTGATACCAATAACTTACGCACATGAAGAATTCATCACCACAAGATATATACTATAAAAATGTTTAATGAAATCTTTGAGGGAAAAATATGATATATTTTGAAAATATAGGCCTACACTTAGGAATGAAGAACACCAGAAATGGTATAAAGAAATTGCTAAATATGTGATAGTTTTTCTTCTTCATGTATATGTAAAATGATATATTATCATATGAAGGTAGACTGAGACAAGTTAAATATATATAAGCTCTAAATAAAAAAACAACTTTAGAAAATAATATATATATATAGCTAAAAGCCAATAAGAAGATAAAGTATACTTAATTCAAATGAAGACTGAAAAGGAGGAAATAGAGAACAAAGAATAGATGAATGAAAAAGAAAACAACAAAAATGTTTTATATATTTAACACTTAAATGCATCAATAATTACAAATAATTTAAATAGGAAAACTCCACAATTTAAAGGCAAAGAATCTTACATAGGTTTAAAAAGCAAGCTCCACTTCTATGCTGCCTTCAAGAATTTAACTTTAAAACAAAGACCCATGAATGATATACTTCAGTAAAAAATTTTATAAAAAGGATACATAAAGTTATACGTGCTAACACACTTTTTAAAAAGGTATAGTTGTAAGAGTAATAACAGAAAATGTAGACTTTGGAGCAAACATGAGGTATAAAGGATGTTATTTCATATATTTGTAAAAGAGTCAAGGATGACATAAACATACTTAACATTAACACAGCAAAAGAAAAAGCTTCAAAATACATAAAGCAAGCTGATAGAATGGCTAGGAGAAATTAGACACATGAGCAATGAGATTCAGAGATTTCAGTATCTGTCTATTATTTTGATAGAGGCACTCAAAGAGAATATTTTGTACAGTTTTAGCATTTTGGAATTTGTGCAGACTTCCTTATGACCTAGAATATGGTAAAATTTAGTAATTTATGAATGTTCATTTGAAAAGAAAATATATTTTGAGCATTTAGAGTATAGTGTCCTATGAATGTCAACTTGGGCAAATTAGTAAATTACACTCAAATCTTATATTAATTTTTACTTTACACTTTCTTTGATCAGTTTTAGTAAGCCATACCTTAAACTTTAATTATGATATTTTTCAATTTCTCCATTTTCTTTTATTGTATGCTTTACATATTGCCATGTTATATAATGATGTGTGCACAATGCTATGCCACCTCATTTAAATAGATATTTGAAAAAGAGCTCTCTAAAACTTACAGGAAATGAGCATCATTCCCCTAAGGCACTGGTCTCCAAATTGATTTGCACATTATATTATTGTTTACACTTTAACAGACACACAATATCTTTTTGGTATATTGTCAGGCCATCTTTTAAATTAGAAAATTTGTAGGTTTATAGAATAATCATGCAGAAAATACAGAATTCTCATATACTGTACCCCCCTATAATGAACACCTGCATTAGTGTGGTATCTTACTTAAAGTAGATGAAAATATATTAATAAAATTGGACTATATGGAAGCGGCTGTGGCTCAATCAGTGGGGCTCCCGTTTACCATATGGGAGGCCCCGGGTTCAGTTCCTGGGGCCTCCTGGTGAAGGCAAGCCCGCCCGCACGGCGTGGTTAGCTGACCCAGGGAGCACAAGCAGCAAGGGGGGGATAAATGAATAAATAAATAAAATCTTTTTAAAAAATTGGACTATAAACTATAGTCATAATTTGCATTAGGGTTCCCTGTGTTGTACAATACTATGTTGTTGTTAATTTTTTAAATGTTTATTTATTCTGGATTCACATAACAGCAGATTTGAACAGGCAGAAGAAACAGTGATGTGGAAGACAATACATCTGAAATCAAACAGATATTAGAAAAGATAGATAAAAAGATACAAAAAATACAGCAGGGACTTAGGGATTTAACCGACAGCACAAAACATGCAAACATGCATTATAGGCATCCCAGAAGGAGAAGAGAAGGGAAAGGGAACAGAAGGAGTGTTGAAGGAAACAATGGCTGAAAACATTCCAACCCTTTTGAGAGAGATGGATGTACAAGTTGAGGAAACACAGTGCACCCCAAACAGTATAAATCACAATAGGCCAACTCCAAGACATACACTTGTCAAAATGTCCAATGCTCAAGACAAAGAGAAAATACTCAAGGCAGCAAGAGAAAAGAGAACCATCACATACAAGGGAAGCACAATAAGATTAAGTGCTGATTTCTCAGCTGAAACCATGGAGGCAAGGCCATACAGTGGTATGACATAGTCAAATACTAAAGGAAAAAAACGTCCAGCCACGAATTCTCTATCCAGCAAAACAGGCATTCAAAAATGATGGAGAGTTCAAAATATTCACAGGTAAACAGAAATTAAGAGAGTATGCCAATAAGAAACCTGCACTTCACGAAATACTAAAGGAAGTTCTACAAGTTGAAAGGAAAAAACAGGGGAGAAAGTGTTGGAGGAGATTGTAAGAACAACTAAAAAGACAAAAGGAGTAATAAAAAAAATATGATATACATTAACTCAAAGGAAATATGGCAGATGTAGGAAAATTATTGCGTGTAATAACACTGAATGTAAATGGATTAAACTCACCAGCCAATACACAGATTGGTAGAATGTATAAGGAAATATGATACAACTATATGCTATCTACAAGAAACCCACCTTAGACCCAGAGATTCAAGGAGGCTGAAAGTGAATGGCTGGAAAAAATATTTACAAGCCAACAATAGCAAAAAAAGGAAAGAGTAGCTATCCTAATATCAGACAAAATAGATTTTAAATGCAAAACTATTTTAAGAGAGAAAGATGGACACTATATATTAGTAAAAGGGGTAATCCCTCAAGAAGAGAGAACAATCATAAACATTTATGCACCTAATCGGGATGCCTCAAAATATATGAGTCAAACTCTGAAAAAACTAAGTGGTGAAATAAATGCCTCAACAATTAGAGTGGGGACTTTAATACACAATTATCACCATTAGACAGAAATTCTAGACAGAGAATCAATAAAGTAACAATGACTCTGAATAATACAGTAGAGGACCTGGATCCAATAGACATATACAGAACACAACACCCAACTACAGCAGGATTTACATTCTTCTCAAGTGCACATGGATCATACTCCCAGATAGACCACATGCTATGCCATAGAACAACTCTCAATGAATTCAGAAAGATTCAGCTTATACAAAGTAATTTCTCTGACCACAATGGAATGAAACTGGAAATCACTAAAGGCCAGAGAAACAGATTAGGCACAAAGATATGGAAGTTAAACAATGCACTCTTAGACAAACAGTGGGTCAAGGACAAAATCTCAAAAGAAATCAGCAACTACCTTGAAACTAATAAAAGTGAAAACAAAACATATGAAAACCTATGGGATGCAGGCAAAGCTGTCCTGAGATGGAAGTTCATAGCCATAAATACATATATTAAAAAAGAAGAAAGAGCTAAAATGGAAGACCTAACTGCACACCTGGAGGTATTGGAAAACAGCAAAAAACTAAACCTAAAGTAGAAAGAAGGAAATAACAAAGATTAGAAGAGAACTAAAGGAAATAGAGAATAAGAAAGCACTAGAAAAAATAAACATAACCAAAAGCTGGTTCTTTGAGAAGATCAATAAATTGACAAACCCTTAGCCAGACTAACAAAGAAAAAGAGAGAACAGATACAAATACACAAAATAAGGAATGAGCAAGGGAATATCACTACTGACCCCACAGAAATAAAAAGTATCATAAGAGGATACTTTGAAAAATTATATGCCAACAAGAATGATAATTTAGAGGAAATGGACATAGTTCTAGAATCTCAAAACAGCCTACATTGACGAAAGAAGAAATTGATGAACTCAACAGTCCAATTACAAGTGAAGAGATAGACTCAGTTATCAAAAACCTCCCAACTAAGAAGAGCCCAGGACCAGATGGCTTCAGAGCTGAATTCTACCAAACATTCTGGAAAGAGCTAAGAGAAACCCTACTTAAGCTCTTCTAAAACATAGAAGTAGAAGGAATATTGCCTAACTCATTTTATGGTGCCAGCATTTCCCTAATACCAAAGCTAAACAAGGACACCACAGGAAAGGAAAATGACAGACCAATTTCTCTAATGAACCTAGATGCTAAAATCCTCAATAAAATACTTGCTAATCACATTCAACAATATATTAAAAGAATTATACACCATGACCAAGTGGGTTTTATCCTGGGTATCCAAGGATGGTTCAATATAAGAAAATCAATCAATGTAATACATCACATAAACAGATTGAAAGAAAAAAATCACATGATCATCTCTATAAAATCAGGAAAAGCTTTTGACAAAATACAGCATCCTTTCCTGATAAAAACATTGCAAAAGATAGCAATAGAAAGAAATTTTCTGAACATGATAAAGGGTATATATGAAAAAATCAAAGCTAACATCATCTTCAATGGTGAAATCCTAAAAGGTTTCTATGTGAGATCAGGAACAAGACACAGATGCCACTATCACCACTCTTATTTAATATTGTCTTAGAAGTACTTGTTTGAGCACTGAGGCAAGAAAAAGATATAAAATGCATCCAAATTGAAGAAGAAGAAGTAAAAATATCATTATTTGCAGATGACATGATTCTATAAGTAGAAAGTCCTGAGAAATCTACAGCAAATCTTCTAGAACTTAAAAAGGAGTTGAGTAATGCCTCAAGCTATAAGATCAATGCTCCAAAATCAGTAGCATTTCTGTACACCATAATGAGCAATCTGAGGAGGAAATCAAGAAAAAAATACCATTTACAATAGTAACTAAAAGAATCAAATACCTAGGAATAAATTTAACTAAAGATGCAAAGGACTTATATATAGAAAACTACACAACACTGTTAAAGGAAATCAAAAAAGATTTAAATAAATGGAAGAATAGTTCATGTTCATGGATAGAAAGACTAAACATCATCAATATGTTTATCCTACCAAAACTACTCTACAGATTTAATGCAATCCCAATAAAAATCAGCACATCATTTTTTAAGGACCTGGAAAAGCTAACTACAAAATTTATTTTGAAGGGTAAGAGGCCCCGAATTGCCGAGGACATATTGAAAAAGAAAAATGAAGTTGGAGTTATCACACTACCTGACTTTAAAACATATTACAAAGCTACAGTGGTCAAACATGCATGCTATTGGCACAAGGATAGACATATTGATCAATGGAACCGAATTGAGAGTTCTGATATAAATCCTCACATATACAGTCATTGGATATTTGACAAGGCCACCAAGTCCACTCAGTTGGGAGAGAATGACTTCTTCAACAAGTGGTGCTTGGAGAACTGGATATCCATATCCAAAAGAATGAGAGAGGATCACCATCTCACACCTTATACAAAAATCAACACAAGATTGATCAAAGATCTAAATATAAGAGCCAAAACCATAAAGACCTTGGAAGATAATGTAGGGAAGCATCTGCAAGACCTTGTAATAGGAAATGGTTTCATTAATTTCACACCCAAAGCATGAGCAGCAAAAGAAAAAATAGAAAAATGGGATCTCCTCAAAATTAAAAACTTCTGCACCTCAAAGGATGTTTTCAAGAAAATTCTACCCAATGGGAGAAAATATTTGGCAACCAATATCTAATAGGAGCCTAATATCCTGCATATATAAAGAAATCTTACACCTTGAAAATAAAAAGACAAAAAACTGATTTAAAAAATGGGCAAGTGACCTGAAAAGACACTTCTCCAAGGAAGAAATACAAATGGCTAAAACGTACTGTAAAAAATACTTGACATTGCTATTAGGGAAATGCAAATCATAACTACAATAAGATAACATCTTACACCCATTAAAATAGCAGCTATTAAAAAAACAGCAGACTAGGTGTTGGAGAGGATGTGGAGGAGTGGGAACCTTCATCCACTGCTTGTGGGATTGTGGAATGGTCCAGCCACTGTGGAGGACACTTTGGAGGTTCCTCAGAAAACTAACAATAGAACTTCCATATCATCCAGCGATTCCACTGCTGGGTATATACCCAGAAGAATGGAAATCAAAGACACAATCAGATATATGCATACCAATGTTCATAGTGGCATTTGCTCACTATTGCCAAAAGTTGGAATCAACCCTGGTGCCCATCAAAAGATAAATGGATAAACAAAAACTTGTACATACATACAAAGGAATATTACCCAGCTGTAAGAAGGGGGATACATCTTCAAACCTGGTGGTAGTTGGTGGTTTCTTAAACCTTACATCCAAAACATGAACAATGAAAGAAATATATATATATATAGGATTTCCTCTATCTTAAACACTTTTTTGCTTCAAAGGACTTTTTCATGAATGTGCAAAGGCATCCTTCCCAATGGGAAAAAATATTTGGAAAACATATATCTGATAAGAGTTTGATTTCCATGCTATATAAAAATATCATTCAACTTTATGATAAAAGGCCAAGCAATTCAATTAAAAGTGGGAAAAAGACATACATTTTTTCTTGAGAGGAAATACAAATAGCAAAAAAACAAAACAAAACAAAACAAAAAAACCATATGAAAAACTGTTAAATATCACTAGCTATTAGGGAAATGCAAATAAAAACTCCCATGATATATCATCTCACACCTCACAGAATGACCATTATTTAAAAAAGAAATCTTCGAGTGCTGGAGAGGATGTGGAGAAATAGGAAGATGCCTTTACTGTTGGTGGGAATATACATTGGTGCTGCATCTGTGGAAGATAGTTTGGTGGTTCCTCAGGAAGCTAGATGATCCCTCTACTAGAATATATCTGGAAGATCTGGAAACAAGGCCACAAAGAGACATTTGCACACCTGTGTCCATAGTGACATTACTCACAATTGCCAAAAGAGGGAAACAATCCCAGTGTCCATCAACCAGTGAATGGATAAACAAAATTTGGTGTATATGTATGAGATAATTCTATGCTGCTATAAGAAAATATGGAATTTGGACATGTATAACTACATAGATGAGCCTTAAGAACATTATACTGAGTGAAATAAGCCAAATACAGACAAATATTGTATGGTCTCACTTATATGGACTAAATATGAAGAATAAACATATGTATTTAAAATCTAGAGTATAGGTTACTAGGGGATAGGACGAGGGCTGAGAAGATGCTTAATGAGAATGCTTAATGTATGTGGAATTTTAATTAGCTTGACATATAATTGTGGAAATGGATAGAGTCATTGGTGACATATTACAGTGAATGTAACTAGCATAGCTGGTTTATAAATGTTATTGTGGCAGAAAGGGGTAGTATTAGGATGCAAATGTCAATTGAAAGAAAGTTAGAGAATAATCTAGGGATTGAATAACATAGTGAAACCCAGTGGTAGATGATGACTTTGGTTAATAGTACAAATACAAGAATGTTCTTCTACGAACTAGAGCAAAGCTACATCACTATTACAAGGTGGTAAGAATATGATGATGCACGGGAAAATACAATAAATGTAACTCATGGATTATAGATAGCAATATCT
>JAKSZT010037626.1:0-15999 GCA_026826555.1 Tolypeutes matacus
AAAAAGAAAAAGGGAGTTTATGAAACTTTTTCAGTGCTCGTTAAGCTCTCAGCTCCAAAAGATGATTTATGTCTTTTGAACCAGAGTCTGAGCCTCTGAAAGTATCTACTGATCAATTTTTTACAATATTTGATGACCTTCCAACAGTTTCTGTTTTTGTGCCAGCACCATCCTCTTCAATTATGAAAAGTATAGCACAGGGAAGTAGAGAAAGAAATTCAGAGTCTATGCAATTTTTTTTTACATATCCAGTTACAGTAACTCAAATTACAGTAGATGCTAATAATCCCCATGGGGATGTACAATATGAGCATGTTCCTATTCCTTCTAACTCTATCAAAGAATTTAAAAAAGCATGTACTCAATATGGTGCAAATTCTCCTTATACTCAAGAATTGGTGCAAAGAATAGCACATGCAAACAGATTAATATCCTGGGACTGGGATTTGTTAGCTCAAGCTGTTCTTAATTCAGCAGAACTTTTACAATTTAAAAGTTGGTAGGCTGATGAAGCTAATATTGTAGCATGATGAAATCAACAGCAAAATCCAACATTGCCTATTACTGCTGAACAAATATTAGGAATAGGTCAATGGGCTGGGATTCCTCACCAAGCTCAATATGATTATATTGTGATTGTACAAGTCCAATTGTGCTGCCTAGCTCCCTGGTGATGAATCTCCACCCCTGGACAGGATGTACAATCATTTTCAAAAATTATTCAAGGAAATACTGAACCCTATGGTGAATTTGTAGCAAGGCTGGTAGATGTAGTCAACATCACAGTAACTCAATCTGATCTTAAAGAAATGCTTATTCTAATGTTGGCTTTTAATAATGCTAACAGTGAGTGTAAAAAGGCTTTATGTCTGATAAAAACAAATGGAAGTACTTTACAGGGTTATATAAAAATATGCCAAAACAGTGGGCCTAATACCTATACATGAACCTTCTTCAGCTGCTCTAAAGTGACATAGTCCTAGATTACTAATTTAAATTGCTTTAGGGAAGCGGCTGTGGCTCAATCAGTAGGGCTCCCGTTTACCATATGGGAGGCCCCGGGTTCGGTTCCCGGGGCCTCCTGGTGAAGGCAAGCCCGCCCGCACGGTGTGGTTAGCTGACTCAGCGAGCACAAGCAGCAAGGGGGGGATAAATGAATAAATAAATAAAATCTTTAAAAAATAAATAAATAAATAAATTGCTTTAAATGTGGGAAACCAGGTGATATGAAAAAATATTGCCACGCCATAACTAGTGTGAGAGCACCATTTCATGGAAATAATAAATCAATACAAAGTCGTGTGTGTCTGAAATGCTCAAAAGGGTTACACAGTGCCAAGGAAAGCCATTCTAAATATCATAAAAATGGTAGTCTCATTAATAACTCAGGAATCTTCCAAGTGGTGTGTGCTGAAGGCCCTTAGACAAACAATATGAGCACATTTCCCAGCCTTGCTCAAATTTACCTAGTCAGCAACAGAGCAGTTCACTCCATCCTGTAACCGAACTTAAGGTTGTTACCAAAAGTAGTACAGCTGTCGATCCTTCCTCAGCTGAAACTAAGTTTATTACTCCTTCACTGAGTATACCCAAAACTAAGAACAGGAATTAAAAGTCCTACCACAGTAATCTGAACTTTGAGCCTAAGTGTACTCCTAAAGAGTTGTAATCCAAAATATACATGTTAAATATCTGTATAAACTGCTAAATTACAGCTTAACTCTATTGAGACTGTTTAAGTTGTCCTGGCTGGTTGCTGATTACGAACAAAAGTGTTTCAAAGAACAAGCTTATATATTACAGGTAACAAAGATTCCAGAAAAGATCTTTAAAACAGTAAAATCAAAGATGTGAAATGATGGAGGTCTTCAAGATAGCCATACCAAAGGAGTGAAAATTATGGGTCAAATTAGTAAGCTTTATGTTTCTGTTAGTGTGTCATAATTCTTTTTGGATTTGTCTGTTTGTTCAGTGTCAGTGTATATTTTTATACCACTGGATGGGAATATGAAATTAATAAATGAAGATTATTATGAGAGCTCTATTCAAATGGCCAAAAATTAAATAAGCACTTTTATTAATAGATAAATATGGATATTATTTTAAAATAATAAAAATAGTTATACTCAAATTAAATCATTATTCTAACATGTTTGTTTAATGTTGATGGTAATAATATGTTGTTAGATGTTTGCTTGGAAGTAGTTTCCAAAATCAATGTGGTTAAAAGTATGGAAGGTATATAGAATGTGCTTTATTATTAAAGTAAAGAAAGTCATTTTATCCTAAGATAAAATAACTAGTTATTAAAACAAAGTAAAATGTGGGACAAAACCTGCATAAAAATAAAAGTGCAAAAGGCTTATGAAAAAGGAATTTTTGTGGTCAAAGATAAGTAAAATTTAAGCAGTCTATCTAAAAAAATTTAAAAGCTTTAATGTCAAACAACCTAATAATATAAAGTTAAAGTTTTATTCTTTCTCAAAGATTCTCAAGCCATTTGTCTGTTTTAGTAAAAGTTTGCAAAGTTTCTCCCCAAAAATCAGTATGCATACTTACCTGGCAGGGGAG
The DNA here is from genome assembly GCA_026826555.1 of Tolypeutes matacus. Lineage (NCBI taxonomy): Eukaryota > Metazoa > Chordata > Mammalia > Cingulata > Chlamyphoridae > Tolypeutes > Tolypeutes matacus. The sequence goes on from JAKSZT010037626.1 coordinate 2,572, forward strand.
ATACCATGATCACGAAGGTGGTTTTCCCAGGGCAAGGCTTATCCATTGCACTCCGGATGTGCTGATCCCTGCGATTTCCCCAAATGTGGGAACTCGACTGCATAATTTGTGGTAGTGAGGGACTGGGTTCAAGCTCTCCCCTGCAAAAAAAAAAAAAAAAAGAAAAAAGAAAAAATTAAATAAAGAAATAAAATAAATCAGTTTGCAATAAAGCAAGTCTGTTTTATCAAAATAGTTTCTTGTACTTTAATCTTATTGTTTCCAAGAAGAAACAGGTCTTATCACTTTAAAAGAGAACACAATGTTTGAACCTGCTTTCTCAAATTCAAATCCTGAAAGATAGCTTTTATTTCAAACTGTCACAAATAACTTGGTCTTTTACCTAAAAAAACAAGTAAAATACTAAAAATAGTTATGTTCATGTGATATCAGTTTAATGAAGTATTTAAAACTGTTGTATAATTAAAAGAATTTTTCTCATTTTTAACAATTACAGTTATGTGAATAAAAAGTTGATATGAATACTTTAAAAGTGTATAAAATTCCTGAATTTTTAATAATGTTTCAATTATATTTAATTTAATATTTCATTAAATAAAATATAATGTTATTAATAATAATTTTTAGTTATAACTACAGGAAGAAAGCAGCCATTAAAGGCTGACAGGGTAGTGTATAACAGTAAATTATAGTAAAATAAAATAACACTACTGCAGCATGCAGTGGACCCAAATATTGCTATTTTGTTGCAAAAAATTAATATCCAGTTATGTCACTCTCACTTTGTTTTAAAACTTGCTTAAAATTTCTTTTATATTTTCTTAAACAAGTCAAGCCAGCCCACATCCCCTTCCTGTAAAATAGCCAACAATAAATCAAGTTTATATTAATACTGTAAGCAACAGCCTCAATTCTAATTATAATGTTAACAGCAAAACCAATGCAAGTATTAAAATTACATGTTAATGTATTACCCCACAGCCCAAATAGGAAATACTAATTTCTTTTTACCTATGCATCAAAGTATACAAAATTAAAAAGATTGAGGTCATTCTAATAATGCTACTAAGAATCTTAAATGCTTAAGAAATGAAAGTTTATTCATTGGATGTCTGTTATTGTATAATCTACTGTAGTTATGAATTATGTATAATATACTTAAATATTACTCAAAACTTCAATACAATACATTGCATATATAAATAATTTAATAACCTGTTTGTTACACATAAAGGTCTTTTATTAAGTATATATATAAATCTTTTGATTTTAATTTGAACAGTCCTGAAACTAAATATCTTAAAAAAAAAAAGGTTTAGTAATTATTGTTCAAGCCTAAAATCAAGCATCATGCAGAAATCTTTGTTAATCAACAAACCAATGCCTTGCTATTTAACACTTTTCACATTTCAGGAAAAATAATGGAAATTAAAATAGTAAGCACATCAAAGACGTTTTGTAACAAATTAAAAAAATAAAGTGCATTTCAACAAGGGTTGTATTCCTCCATTGGGGAGCTAGCCATTCTCCCAGGGATTGATGCATAAACATTAAAATGTACGGTCGAGGGAGTGATGTGTTCCTTCCTGAGGATACTAGCCCCTTCCTTGTGAAATAGCAAAATACTCACAAATTGGCCTCTATAATAGTTTCAAATTCATTAATCCTAAATGCAGTCAACCAAAACTCTACATTGTTGTAGAGTTTTGCTACTTGAAGAGTTTTGCTACTTCAACACTTCCCAGTTAAAAGCTAAATATTGGTATTTATATATATAAATATATATATAAATATATATATATATAAAACTGCTCTATTTATCTGTCATTCTGTAACTTTTCAATATTGACTTAAACTTTTAATTTGTTATGTTATTTGTCTCTCACCCTAATTGTCAAAAGTTTATTAAATTAAATATATATTAACATTTATCTTGGATCTATCCAGGACTCTAGCCAAAAATAAGCCAATAATATCAGTGTATCCCATGATTTAGTAAGCCTGTGAATGTATGCATACTTATCATTAAAAAAATTAACACTTAAATCTGTATAAATCCTGCCAAACAAAAAAGGTGGAAATGGTGAGGTGTGAGAACAATTATATTAAGCATTATTTACAATAAATTTTTTCGGCCAAAGTTCAGAATCATATACATCAGCAGCAGAGCATTTCTGGCAAAAATCAGGCAATAATACAGAAACAAATATTGTACAACTAGTTTACTGAAAGCATAAAAGTAATAATCGATGGGATAAGGCTGAAGTTAAGTTAGGATATACGGACGAGGTTTTGCTCTTATCATTACAGATAAAGGAGACCAGCTTTGGGTCCTGTCCAGACATCAGAAACCTAGACATAAACAAGCCGAAGAAGCTGACAGAAAAAGCAGAAAAGAAGCTAACTTCTTAAAGGCAGAATGTCACTCTAACACAGTTATTCCTTTCTATGCTTACCTTGAGAACCACAGTAGTAAGAAGTGTACTTTCACATAATTGTACATATTGGGCTTATATTGCTAATTCACCTCTTTTAGAATTGTTAACTTGGGGGGACAAATCGTACCCTGTTTATATTAATCAGTCTGCATTTTCCTGGGCCCGTTGATTCGTGCTTCCCCTAAAACCTGATAAGGAAGGGAAATTTATTGAAAATTTCCTTTTCTTGAATGACCTAAATGCATAGGATCCATTGATCCATGTATAGAGCCCCAAAATCATAGTACAAAGTGATAAGTGGCATACATACCATGTTTCATCTGAGGTTGTGCTCTTTAATAATTCCTATAGAATTTTAAAGAATCAGGCCCTTATGGGGATACCGAAACCTAATGTAAACACAACCATAAGTTGAAAAATTAGTAATTCAACAAAAACAACTAATGAGAGCTATCATAATTTTTAGAAATTTGGCGATGTCATAAGTATAAATACGTCACTAAATAGGACTCATCAGGGAAGATTTATCCCACAAGTGTGGGACACTAAACTTAACAAAACTAAAAATTATTTCTGGAATGTATTTTTGGGAACTAGCCCAATTTTTGAACAGCAAGGCAATAAAACTTATATTAGCAGTTTAAAAAGAAAATCCACTTAATTTCTTAAAGTATTTGTACAGGATCCCATTGTTTTTATAGTAGGAACAGCAAGCATTAATCAAACATGATTTTTCTGAGGCAATTGCTCCCTTTACACTTGTGTATCAAAGTCTGTTTTATAGGAAAGTTCTTCTGTGGTACAAATAGGACATCCATGTCATCAATTCACATGAATCACTGCTGGCACTCTTCCCCTGAGAATGAAATCCTTTGGAACTTTCTAAATCATTATTTGAATAGAACCAAATGTTTAATTGGATTAATTATAGCTGCTTTATTAGGGCTTATAGGTATTATTACAGCTGCTGATGTGGCAAGAACTGCCCTACATGAGAATATCCAAACACGACAATATGTTAGAAATTGCCATCATAATGCTAGTGTGTTATGGCTTAGTCAGGCATATATTGGGAGCAGATTAACAATAGGCTTAATGACTTAGAGATGGCTGTTACACAAATGGGAGATCAGGTATATAATCTAAATTTAAAACAAGGTTCAAAGTGTGATTGGAATGAAACTGTTTTTTCTATCACTCCTCTCCCAAGCAATGATTCCCATTATGAAGTAGAAAAAAAATTAAAAACCACTTAATAGGTCATCACATAAATTTATCTATAGAAATTACAGATTTGCAAGAGATTTTGAGCATGTCTCAGAATCAACTTACTTCACTTTCAGGTAGCAAATCATGGCAAGCATTGACAGATCAATTAAATAAAAGAAAACCCCTACATTAGTGGAAATCAACCTCTGTACTTGCTAACTTCAGTGTGATGATCATTGGTGCTCTGCTACTCTTAACTGTATTAGGAGGCATTCACAAACCCCTGCCATCCTGCATTAATTGGGCTGAAAAGGACAGTCATGCCAATAACTTGAATCTGCTTAAAACACTTAACTCTTCAACTACTGTCCATGGTGCTTGGCTGGTGGCCAGTGATGGGCATGACCTTCAGAGGAGGGCAACGTAACACAGGCACAGTCACCTTTTACCAAAAACAAAAACGGTTGAATTGTTGGAAAAGATGCTGACAGCCAGAGCATAAAGGGTTAAGCATTTAAAAAGCATGCTTTCTGGTGGAGAAACATTAGTAAATGTCTCCCAGGACAGTGTAAACTGCAAACATCAGTAGGAGGAGGCAGAGCAGAATGAACACACCACAAAGATGTTATTGTCTGAATTCCCAAGAAAGATTGTCTGGGAACACAGAAACAGGCAGCACTCTCACCTACTAAGCAGAGGAACGAGTGAAGGATGCCCTAATTTTATTATCAGCTATGTAGTATAAAAAGCAGCTTCAGCCCAAATAAACTTGCCTGCATTCCACATGGAGTGAGGTTCCCCTGGTCCCTAACATTCTTTGGATCATTCCAGGCACCGTCTACCTCCACATTGAATTACAACAGACTGCTTTCTAATTCACTCCAATTTTTCTTAGTATATTAAATCAGAAATGACCCTTTCATCATTAGATGATATACTTCTAATCTCAAGGATTTTAAGAAGTTAGAAAATTTATTCATATTTTTAAGTTTTACTCAAAAATTTTTCTCATATGTGATAGGGTGTGGGTTGGGATGAAACTAGAGAATGCATGTATTTACAAACAGAAATGTGTTTGTAATGAAAGGCTTGTGAGTGAAACTATATCCACTTCAACAACAGGACAGACTTAAGATGAAGACAGAGAATGTAAGGAGTTGGGAAAATAGGTTCTCTGACGGCAAGCATTGTTTCCACAAAATAAAACTCACTTGGAAGGAATTTGCATCATGCTTCCCTAAGCATGAGGGAATCTATGTAAGGTAAAAGAATGAAGACAATGTGTTTTGCCAGTTTGACCCACATGGTGGTCCTCCCCGTTAATTGTAATGAGTGTGAAGTTTTCTTGGAAATTCAAACTCATGAGATACCAAAGAATGAATCCTTCTAAGAAACAATTTGGGATTTCATGAATTTGGGAAAGCTAGAGTCACATGAAAGAAACATGCAGGAGTGAAACCTTGTGTATATAAAGAATATTGGAAATCTTTCATCCAGGCATTAAATCTCACTCAGCATGAAATATTCATACATTAGTTAGTATTGTAATGAACATGTGAATCTTTCCATCTGAAACAAAACCTCATGCAATATGAGAAAATTCAAACTAGAGAGAAACCATATGAGTGTCCTGAATGTAGCCTGCTCTTTACAGTCATATTTTACTCCTCATTTAAAAGCCATACAGGGGAACAAGCATAGAAATGTTACATATGTGGGAAACTTTTCAACCTAAGAGAAATACTCTTTATTCATCAGAAAATTATTACTGAAGAGAACTGATATATATGTGGGAAAGCTTTAATTCAAATGTCAAATCTCAGGTTCAAAAGGTTTCCTAGTGCAAAGAAACCCTATAAATGTAAGACATGTAAAAAAGCCTTTCAGTACAAATCATATCTCTCAGAACATGAAAAATCTCATAGTGGACAAAAACAAAATGAATGTAAAGAATGCAGAAAAGCCTTCAGCCTTTTGGCTGGCAATTGTTCATTATGCATGAGAGTATTAATTCTGGAGAAAAACCCTATATATGTAATGACTGTGGAAAAGCCTTCAACCAGAAGGAAAACCTCATTAGCCATTCGAGAATACATACTGGAGAGAAACCCTATGACTGTGATGGATGTGGGAAAGCTTTCATTCAGAAATCATGCCTCATCACACACCAGAGAAGACAAACTGGAGGGAAACCCCAAATATGTAAGGAATGTAGGAAAGCCATCAATAGCAAATCTTATCTCATTGACCATGAGAAAATTCATAGTGGAAGGAAACACTCTATATGTAAGAAATGTGGAATAGCCTTCAGCCAGAGGCAGTATCTCATTAAACATTACAACATTCATACTGGAGAGAAACCCTGTGAATGTAATGAATGTGAATCTCCAAATAATCTCCACCTCCAGTCTTTGCAACTTGTTGCCAATCTTTTAAGGAAGCGGCTGTGAATTTGCAATTCAGGATGTCTTTCTCATCTTGGAAAAGTGCACTTGCAATTTGTTCTGTGATCTCCTACCCCCACTTCTTCTTCCACACTCATCTGTGTTCAATTTGTTACCAATAATTTATGCATCACAACTGGAGATTTCCCTTAGTTTATGTAAAGAAGGGTTTTCCACTTCTTTAAAATTATCCTGGTTGTTTTCATTGGTTCTTCAATCCATTACATTCTTGGTAATCATTAAAGAAATGACCAGTTTTAAAATAATGCTGCCCATTATTGTAGCATTTTCTTACAAAGCACCCCAACCATTGACATTTTTCCAGTTTCTTCACCTCATTCTGATGAGGATTCAAGTTTAACAGCCACTGGACTACAGTGGCCTGCTTTTTACTTAACTGCAATTTTCTTTGCTATTTTAAACCAGAAATGAATCTTTAATAATTAAATGATATACTCCTAATCTCAAGTATTTTAAGAAGTTAGAAAGCTTATTAATATTCTTAAGTTGTACTACAATATTTTTTCTCAAATGAGATAGGGTGTGGGATAGATGAAACTAGAGAATGCATGTATTTTCAAACAGAAATGTGTACGCAAATGAATCTGCCAGTGCAGATAATTCTGAGGAAGGAAGAATGGAAATTGAGACTAGAGAAGGAATTTGGCTGTTTGCCATAACAGGCATAAATTATTTTTATACTCTTTGCAAGGATAATTTGGTTATACTTTAAAAGAAATTATGGAAATAGTGTACAATAAAATCATACATAGTGGTTCATTTGAAGATATTAATTTGTATCTGCAATATTACTGGGGGGGGCACTTTCCTCATCCTTTGCAAATACAGCCGCCCATATAGGAAAATTGTTCACCCACCTAACTCCCTCCCCAGCTGCCTGGATGGGTGGAGGTCTCCCTCAGCAAGAGTGGGCATGGACCATGAGGAGCATGGATGTGACCATGTGAAGGCAACACTGCTCTCTACACGTGTCTAGTTAGAGAGCTGTTCACACCACAGGAGAAGGTGGACTTCCTGTGGCTTACTCCACAGTGAATACCTGCTAGAGTGACTCACATCACTAACTGAGGCTGTGAGTTCTGAGCAGAGCTTCCACCTGGTCCTCCTTTGCACATGCACAACCTATGATGATGGTTTTCATTGGGGCTCTAAGAGTTTGGTTTCCAAACATAACAGTCCTTCTCTGGCTTGGAGAACTGCAGTGAACACTTGTTATATTCCTGCTTCTTCAGCTCTTCATCAGCTTCTTCCCATCCAAATCCTCCATTCTCTTTTGGGATTGAAGAGATCTGCATCATTTTCAACACTGCTAAAAATGTTTTGAAAATTTTATATTTAATTAGTCTGAGAAATATCTGGTATCCCCATCATCTGAAGTTTTCTGCAAACATGGCACTATCTCACAACATTACTTCTATTCTTGTCTGTGCTAGGTCCCAGGATTTTCTGGGATTTCCCTTACTATTTATTAAGGTCACTGGCCTAACCTTGCTCATTCTGGTGATGTCATTGCTGTACCCAATGCTCTAATGTAAATTTTGACATTTTCTTCCTGGCACCAACAGTTTTCATCTTGGTATTGCTCTTTCTTTAGCTGCCCCAAGATTGGAGAAGGTGAATGTGCAACTGGAAGCAGGAGATCTGAGTCTGTGCCTGAGACCCAGGAGGGGTACAGTAAGAGCAGTCTCCTCAGAGGGTCAATGCTGGAGCCCAAGGGAAGGAGGTAAGGGCAAAAGGAGCAGGAGCAGAAAGTTAAGTGTCTGTGCCCTGACTCATCTGCTGCACCTGATTCCAGGTCCCATGCTTTTCTTGGCCCCAGTCCACCTGGACAACCACAATCTGAGGCAGGTACATCATACTCAGGCATCTGTGACTTTAGACTAGTCCCCAAACCATGTGACTCCCCTGCCTGACTCCCTGTCTTGTAGAGTTTGCTGGTAAAGACCACTTCCTCCTCCATTTTAGCAGTACTCCTTCCTGCCTAGTCTCGAGACACCCACAGTTTATAGGTAAATACATTGTGCAGCAGCATCACACTGCCATTTTGGAACAGGGCAGCTCTCCAACACTGTGTCCCTAACTGTGTGAGTTAGCCAAGTGCTGCCAATGCAAAATACCAGAAATAAGTTGGCTTTTATTGGAATTCATTAGGTTTAAAACTTATAGTTCTGAGGCTGTCAAAATGTCCAAATCAAGGCATCATCAAAAATGCTGTCTTAGCAAGGATCAGTTGCTCCTGCGTGCCTGCCAAGGCAAATGTTGGGCCTGACATTTCCCTCTGCCTTCTCTTCCAAACTCACTTTCTCTCTGAGCTCAGCAGAGGCCCATAAGATACAATTGCGCACACCTCTCCCTTCTCTTCTGGCCTGGATGCATTCAGCTTCAAGCTGCCCCATGACTCTAGCCTCTGGCCTCTCCCTCAGCCACTCAAGTTTCCTCTGTCTGAGATCCTGGAGCTCTGAGATCCTGGAGCTCTCTCCTACATGACAGGGTAAATATGGCAGCAATATTTCTCTTTGGGTTCCGTGTATTTAAGACTTCAACCCCATGATTGGGTCCATTCTGGTGCCTGAAATCTAATCAGAGGCCCTTAACTAAACTAAAGCAATCTAACAAAAATGACCTAATCAAAAGTTCCCTTATCTGAATCTAACCAAAATGTCCTACATATAAAAGGCTTACACACACAGCAATCAGTCTGTAAGAACATACATTTCTGGGGTCCACACAAGACTCAAATGAGGGCATTAACCCAGGGCACAGGGATCAGGAGGGGTCTCCTAAGTCCAGGAGAAATGGGAACTCATGAAGCAGTGACTTTACATTGGCTGTGGCCATCATTGAGCAAAAAGGGGTACTGAACACCAATACACTGGTCCCTAGAATGGTCCCAAGATGAACACAATATACAGAGCTTTTGCCACCAAATCTTAGCTCCAAAATCAGGTGTGTAACTTGAGAAGTTTGCCATTATTCCCATCCTCAGATTCAGAGTGCACAGATTTTGCCTGGGTTGTGGATGGCAGGACGGAGGTGTTAAAACTGAAAGCCCCTAATTTCTACTCTAAAGAACTGATTACATTACAATAAAATGGAGAAATTCAGCCCTCAGGGTGCTCTCAAAAGCAGTGGAAATCATCGAGGGCCTGAGATTTAATTCATCTCAATCCATCAGGAAGAAGTGTAATACATACAGTTACAGATGAGTAAAATCAAATAAAGTCGCTACTTCTGGGAAGATGGCAGTCTAGTAAGACACAGTAATCTCTGCTCCAGAAAAATAGCTAGAAAACAGGGTGACACCTCCCCGAAATAGATCTTCTAGTGTTTATGATAGCAGGTGCAGTCTGGACACCATCCAGAGGAGAGTGGGGCAAAACAGGGAACTCATAACAACAGAACCAGAACCATGAGTTGGAACCAGCAGTGGCTGCTCCTGTGGCCAGCACCCTACGCCACAGTCTTTAGAATTCTTGGGCTTCTGGGCCTGAAACTGCAGACAAAGGGGGCTCCAGGGATCTACCATTCCCGGAAAGGGGAAAGAGAGGGACACGGTCTTAGGCTGACTCAGGTTCTGACCTGCAAATTTGGACTGTGGAGCCCCATGGAGCCTTACACACAGTGGTTTGCCTTGGGACCCCAGTAAGGACTGGAGAAATCCTACCCTTGCAACCTCCCTCTCTTCTAGCCTGTACTAATTGTTGAGGACTCCACAGGAGAAGGGAGAGAGAGCCTGGGGCTGACCCTGCTTTTGACTCATAGGTTTGGTCTGCCCTGTCCTGCGAGCCCTTCCAGGCTGGGTGGGGCTGCACCATTGTTTGACTTGGATCCTTCAAGGGACTAAAAATGTACAAACCTCCCAATCTCCTCTTCTACTAACAGGGATTGATTGTTGAGGATTCAGATGGGAGAGTAAATATTTCCTAGCTGGGAAAATGGAGGGGGCTACCAGAGAAGACTGGAGAACTGTCTCATAAAATTTGAATTACAAGGCTCTTAGCCTCCCAACAGGAAGCTCTACCACATTGATCTGATCTGTGTCACAATGATTACACTCCGACCAGGCATTGAATTGAGAGCTGCCAATGAGCGCCGTCACCTGACAGACTAAGGACGTGCACATAAGAAAATTAATAAGTATGAGAGGATTTTCCTGGCCTCTATAGCCTCCCTGCCCAAGGACCTAGGAAATGAACCTACAACCAATAACTGCGTCCAGTACCCAGTTTTGAGCAACCAGCAGGACAATCCTAACAATCAAGGTTTAGACAAAAATCAAAGAGCTGTGGTAACTCTCAGCCTCCTCCCACTAAAACCCTATTAAAGGAAAAGAGATATAGCATCTAAGTAAAATACAACCTAACCAGATGCCTAAATAGCAGTAAAAATTATGAACCATAGTAAGAAAATAGAAGACAAGGCTCAAGAAAAGGAACACATCAAAGTACCAGAAGAGCTGCAGAATTTGAGAGAACTAATCAATGAGATGAGCACAAATTTCCAAAATCAAATTAATGAGATGAAAGAAAATAAAGTTAAAGAGATAAATGACATCAAGAAGACACTGAGCGAATGCAAAGAAGAATTTGAAATCCTGAAGAGAAATGTAACAGAGTTCATAGGAATGAAAGACACAATAGGTGAAGTCAAAAACACATTTGAGGCATACAACAGCAGACTCAAAATGATAGAAGAAAGAATAAGTGATACTGAAGACAGATCACCTAAAATTGAAGAGAGACTAGAACAGAGAGAGAAAAGAATGGAAAAAATTGAGCATGGGCTCAGAGAGTTGAATGACAACACAAAACACAACAACATACATGTCATGGGAGTTCCAGAAGGGGAAGACAAAGGGAAATGGGCAGAAAGTGTATTGGAGGAAATAATAGCTGAAAATTCCCAACTCTCACAAAAGAGAGGAAGTTACATATCCAAAGAGCACACCGTACCCCAATGAGAATAAATCCAAATAGACCTATGCCAAGATGTATACTATTCAGAATGTCAAATGTAAAAGATAAAGAGAAAATTCTTAGAGCAGCAAGACAGAAGCAAACAATCATGTACGAAGGATGTCCAGTAAAATTTAGTGCATATTTTTCTTCAGAAATCATGGACACGAGAAGACAGTGTTATGACACAATAAGGAAACTGAAAGAGAAAAACTGCCAGATGAGAATCTTTATCCTGTAAAGCTGTCCTTCAAATATGAAGGTGAGTATAAAACATTCAAAAAGAAACAGAAACTAAGAGAGTTTGTAAAGAAGAATCCAACTTTGCAGGAAATATTAAAGGAAGCCTTGGAACCTGCAAGAAAAAGGCAGGAGAGAGAGGTTTGGAGGAGAGTGTAGAAGAAAGTAAAGCAGAAAGGATAACCAAAAGAGTAAAAAGAGAGACAAAAACAAAATGGCATATGAAAACCAAACAATACAATGGAGGAAATAAATAGTGCATTTTCAGTCATATCATATCACTGAATGTGAATGGATTAAATTCCCCAATCAAAAGATACACGCTGACAGAATGGATAAAAAAAACACAAGCCATCCATATGCTGCTTACAATAATACAAACCGGCTGTATTAGTCAGCCAAAGGGGTGCTAATGTAAAATACCAAAAATGGGTTGGTCTTTATAAAGGGTATTTATTTGGGGTAGAGGTCCACAGATACCAGGCCATAAAGCATTAAGTTTCTTCTCTCACCACAGTCCATTGCCATGTGTTAGAGCAAGACAGCTGCTGGCGTTTGCCAGGGTTCAGGCTTCTGGGGTTCCTCTCTTCCCGGGGCTGCGTTTCTCTCCGGGCTTAGCTCCTGTTTCCTCCACAAGGTCAGCTGTAGATGATTAGGCGAACGGCTTGCTTTTCTTCCCCTGGGGCCTTCTTTTCAACATCAAAACTGCTTCTCAAAAGACTGCTTCAACTTTCCTTTGCCTTGCTTTTTATATTCAATTCCCCACCCACCAAGGGGTGGGGCTCAATGCCCTAATCCTAACCTAATCATGCCCAGATTAACAGATCAGTTTACAAGCATGATTCAATTATATTTTTGGAATTCATTATTACATCAAAATGACACACCGGCTGAAAATAAAAGGTTGGAAAATGATATTCCATGCAAATAATAAACAGAAAAGTGCTGGGGTATATATAATAGTATCAGACAAAACAGACTTTAGATGCAAAAAGGTGATAAGAGATATAGAAGGCCATTATATATTAATAAAAGGGATGATCCTCCAGGAAGATAAAACAGTCATAAATATATATGCACCTAACCAGGGTATCCCAAAATATGTGAGCCAAACTCTGGCAAAACAGAAGGGAGAAATAGACATTTCTACAATATTTGTCGGAGACTTCAACACCCCTCTCACATCATTAGATAGAACAACTAGACAGAAGATCAAAAAGGAAACAGTGAACTTGAAAAATATGATAAACATGTTAGACCTAACAGAACACTGCATCCAAACTCAGCAGGTTACACATTCTTCAGAAGTGCCCATGGATCTTTCTCCAGGATAGACCACATGTGAGGTCACAATTCAGCTCTCAATAAATATAAAAACATGGAAATTATACAAAACACCTTCTCAGATCATAATGGAATGAAACTAGAAATCAATAACAGGCAAGAAAGAAGTAAAATTGCAAATCTGTTGACACGGAGCAACACACTCCAAAATATTCAGTAGGTCAAAGAAGAAATTGCAAGTGAAATCAATAAATATATTGAGACAAATGAAAAGGAAAATACAACGTATCAAAACTTATGGGATACAGTGAAGGCAGTCTTGAGAGGGAATTTATAGCCCTAAAAGCCTATTTTAAAAAACAAGAAAGTGCTAAACTCAAAGATTTAACTGAACAACTAAAGAAACTAGAAAAAGAACAGCAGATGAATCCCAAAGCAAACAGAAGGAAAGAAATAATAAAGATGAGAGCAGAAATAAATGCAATTGAGAACAGAAAAACAATAGAGAAAATCAACGAAACCAAAAGCTGGTTCTTTGAGTAGATCAATACAATTGACAACCCCCTCGATAGACTAACAAAGAAAAAAAGAGAGAAGATTCAAATAAACACAATCAGAAATGAAAGGGGGGGGGTTACAAATGACCTCACAGAAATAAAAAGAATCATAAGAGGATATTATGAGAAATTATATGCCAACAAACTAGACAACATAGATGAAATGGACAAATTTCTAGAAACACATAACTAACCAACACTGACGCTACAAGAAATACAATAACTTAACAAACCAATCACAATTTAGGACATAGAATCAGTCATAAAATATCTCCCAGCA
>JAKSZT010037631.1:0-10474 GCA_026826555.1 Tolypeutes matacus
TTCTTTTCACTTACAATCAATGTCAAAGCACTGGTTTTATCTAAAGTTCTGTGAATGCAGTAGTGTTTTTCTGTTTTGAATTCTAAGCATGTTACTTGTTTTATTGGCTGGTATTTATTTTCACAATAAATCACAAAACATTGGTTTTACCTAACACTCTATGAATGCAGGAGGTCCTTCAACCTTGAAAACTAAGGAAGTTACTTGTATAAATGTCTGTTATGCACTTGTTTCCCTTATAATCTATGTCAAAACACTGGTTTTACATAATGCTCAATGAATGCATTCGGTTTTTTAGTTTTGAAAACAAAGCAAGTTACTTGTTTACTTGGCTGCTATGCACTTGTTTTTACTTAGAATGTCAATATGCTCATTTTCCCTAAAATGCTGGGACTGCAGAAAGTTGTTTCTTTAAGTTGTGAAAATTAAGTAAGTTACTTCTTTAATTGGCTTATATGCACTTGTTTTCATTTACAACTGATGTCAAACTATGGTTTAACCAAAAATACTTGGAATGGAGCAGTTTCTTCATTTGTGAAGTCTAAGGAAGTAATTTCTTTAATTGGCTTCTACACACAGGTTTTCCCTTATATTCAATATCAAAACACTTGTTTGACCTAATGCTCTGTGAATGAAAAAGGTTTTTCTGTTTTGAAAATTAAGCAAATTTCTTGTTTAATTGCCTGCTACACATTTGTATTCAGTTACAACCAAGGTGAAAACTCTTGTTTTACCAATCTGTGAATGAGGGAGGTTGTTCCATTTTCAAAAATTAAGCAATGTACTTGTTTAATAGGATACTATTCACTTCTTCTCACTTACAATCAATGTAAAAACACTGGTTTTACCTTGTGAATGTAAGTGGCTCTTCAGTTTTGAAAACTAAGCAAATTACATCTTTATTTGGCTGCTATGGCACTTGTTTTTGTATACAATCAATGTAAAAAAACCTGGTTTTATCTTATGCTCTGTGAGTGCAGACAGTTATTCTGTTTTGAAATCTAATCCAGTTTCTTGTGTTATTTGCTGATATTTATTCTCAGTAACAATCGATACAAAAACAGTGGCTTTACTGAATGCTGTATAAATGCAGGAGGTCCTTCAGTTTTAAAAACTAAGCAAGTTACTTCTTTAATTGGCTGCTATGCACTTGTTTTCACTTACAGTGTCAATATGCTGGTCTTACCTAATAGGCTGAGAATGCAGTGTTTCCTCAGTTTGTGTAAACTAAGCAAGTTATTGATTTATTGGGGGCTCTGCATTTGTTTTCACTTAAAATCAATGACAAAACCATGGTACACGTGACACTCTTGGAATGCAGTAGTTTCTTCAGTTGGGAAAACTAAGCAATTTACTTTGTTAAATGAATGTTAGGCACTTGTTTTCACTTATAGACAATGACAAATCCATTGTGAACCCAAAACTCAGTGAATGCAGTAGTTGCTTCATTTGTGAAAACTAAGCACATAACTTCTTTAACTGGCTGCTATGCATTTGTTTTCACTTACATCCAATGTCAAAACTATGGTTTTACCTAGCATTCTGAGAATGCCATAGTTTCTCATTTGTGTAAACTAAGAGACATATTGCTTTGGCTGCTAAGAACTTCTTTTCACTTACATTCAGTATGAAAACACTTTTTTGACCTAATGCTCTGTGAAAGGAGGAGGCTTTTCAGTTTTGAAAACAAAGAAATTTGCTTTTTAAATTGAATTCTACACACTTGTTTTCATTTACCATCAATGTCAAAACACTGGTTTTACCTAACCCTCTGTGAATGAAGGAGGTATTTCAATTTTCAAAAACAAGCAAGGTATTTGTTTAGTAGGATACTATTCACTTCTCACTGAAATCAATGAAAAAACACTGGTTTTATCTTTGTGAATGTAAGTGCTTCTTCAGATTTAAAAACTATGCAAGTTACTCATTTAATTACCTGCTACATACTTCTTTTCACTTACACTCATGTCACAACTGTGGTGTTAACTATTGATTCTGAATGCATTACTTTCTACAGTTGTGAAAACTACACATATTATGTCATTAATTGGCTGCTTTGTCCTTGTTCTCACAATCAATGAAAAAATACTGGTTTTACCTAATGCTTGGTGAATGTATTTGGCTCCTCAGTTTGGAAAACTATGGAAGTTATTCATTAATTGCCTGTTCCACACTTCTTTTCACTTACATTCAATATCGAAACACTAGTTTGATGTAATGCTCTGTAAATTCACGAGTTTCTTTAGTTTTGAATTCCAAGCAAGTAGTTTAATTTGTGCTATGCACTTGTTTTCACTTACAACCAATGTAAAAACCCTGTTTATACCTAACATTCTGTGAATGAAGGAGGTTCATCAATTTTTATAAATTAAGCATGGTACTTGTTCATCTCACTGACAAGCAATGAGAAACACTGGTTTTACCAAACAATTTTTGAATGTAAGTGGTTCTTCAGTCTTGGAAACTAAGCAAGTTACTCATTTACTTGCCTGCTTCACACTTCTTTTCATTTACAATCAGTATCAAAGCTGTGGTGTTACCTAAGATTCTGTGAATGCAGTCATTTCTTCACTTGTGAAAACCAAACAAGTCCTTTTATAATTGGCTAATATGCACTTTTTTTCACATACAATAAATATCAAACCACTGTTTTTACATAATGCTCTGTCAATGTAGGAGGTTCTTCAGTTTTGAAAACTAAGCAAATGACTTCATTATTTGGCTGCTGTGGCACTTGTTTTCACTTACAATCAAAGTCAAACACTGGTTTTATCTAATGTTCTGTGGATGCAGTACATTCTACAGTTTTGAAAACTAAGCAAGTTACTTATTTAATTGGATACTATGCCCTTGTTTTCACTTACAATATCAATATGCTGGGTTTGGCTGATACACTGATAATGCAGGTCTTTCTTCAATTGTGAAACAAAACAAGTTACTTTTTCATTGGGTGCTATGCACTTGTTTTCACTTAAAATCAATGACCAAAAAATGGTTTACCTATTACTCTTGGAAGGAAGTAGTTTCTTCAATTGGGAAAATTAAGCAATTTACTTCTTTAAATGGCTGGTATTTACTTGTTTTCACTTACAGTCGATGGAAAATCTGTTGATATACATAACACTGTGATTTGAGTAGTTTCTTCAGTTTTGATAACTAAACACTTTATTTCTTTAATTGGCTTCTCAGCACTGGTTTTAACTTACAACCAATGTGAGAAACATGGTTTTACCTAAAGTTCTGGGAATTCAGTCTTTTCCCCATTCATGAAATCTAAGGAAATTCTTTCTGAAATTGGCTGCTATGCACTTGTTTTCACTTACATTCAATATCAAAAGTGTTGTTAGAACTAGTAGTCTGTGAATGAATGAAGTTTTCCAGTGTTGAAAACTTAGCTATTTGGTTTTTTTTAATTGCCTGCTACACACTTGATTTCAATTATATTCAATTTCAAAACAGTGGTTTTACCAAATGCTCTATGAATGCATGAACTTCACCATTTTGAATTCTAAGTAAGTATTTTAATTTACTGCTATGCACTTATTTTCATTTACAAACAATGTCAAAATGCTGGTTTTCCCTAACACACTGTGAATGAAGGAGGTTCTTCAATTTTCAAATTTAAGCAAGGTACTTATTTAATAGGATAGTATTCACTTCTTCTCACTTACAATCAATGAGAAAACACTGGTTTTACATTTGTGAATGCATGTGGTTCTTAAGTTTTGAAAATTAATCAATTTACTCATTTAATTACCTGCTACAGACATATTTTCACTTAAAATAATGCCAAAACTGTGGTTTTACCTAACACTCTATGAATGCAGGTGGTGCTTCAATTTTGAAAACTAAGTAAGTTATTTACATAATTACCTGTTATGCACTTCTTTTCACATACAATAAATATCAAAACACTGATTTTACCTAATGTTCTGTGAATGCAGTATGTTCTTCAGTTTTTTAAACAAAGCAAGTTACATGTTTAATTGTCTGCAATGCACTTGATTTCCCTTACAATGTCAAAATGCTAGTTTTACCAAATACTCGTGAATGGAGTATTTTCAACAGTTGTGAAATGTAAGAAAGTTACTTTTCCATTTGGTGCAAATGCCCTTGTTTTCATCTGCAACCAATGTCAAAACCCTGGTTTTACCTTATGCTCTGTGAATGAGGGTGGTCCTTCATTTATCAAAAATTGAGGAAGGTGCTTCTTTAATAGGATACTATTCACTTGTTTTCACTTACAATCAATGTCAAAATATTGGTTTTCCTAACTCTGTAAATTCAAAGGTTTCTTCAAATGTGAAAACTAGGCATGTTTCTTCCTTAATTGACTACTTTGTACTTGTTCTCATTTACAATCAATGAAAAAATACTGGTTTTACCTAATGTTTTGTGAATGTATGTGTTTCTTCAATTTTGAAAACTAACCAAGTTACTCCTTCAATTGGTGCTTCACACTTCTTTAACTTACAGTCAATGTCAAAGCAGGAGTGATACATAAGATTCTGAGAATGCAGTCATTACTTCACCTATGAAAAGCAAGAAATTCCTTTTTTAATTGGCTGCTATGCACTTGTTTTCACGTAAAATAAATATGAAAACACTGGTTTTACCTGACGGTCTGTGAATATAGGAAGTTCATCAATTTTGAAAACTAAGCAAATTATGTCTTTATTTGGCTGCTATGGCACTTGATTTCACTTACAATCAATATCAAGATAGGGGTTGTATCTAACACTCTGTGAATGCAGTAGTTTCTTCAGTTTTGAAATCTAGGCACGTTACTTCATTAATTGGCTGCTTTACACTTGGTCTCACAATCACTGAAAAAGCAATGGCTTTACCTAATATTATGTGAATGTTAGTGGCTCTTCAGTTTGGAAAACTATGCAAGTTACTCATTTAATAGCCTGCTGAACACTTCCATTCACTTACAATCAATGTCAAACCACTAGTTATTGAATGCTTTATGAATGATGTAGGCTATTCTGCTTTGAATTCTAAGAAAGTTGTGTTATTTGCTGGTATTTATTTTCACTTACAATCAATGTCAAAACAGTGTTTTTACCTAATGTTCTATGACTGCATGAGGTCACTCAGTTTTGAAAACTAAGCAGGTTGCTTGTATAATTGGATGTTATGCATTTGTTTTCATTTACAATCAAAGCAAAATGCTGTTTTTAACTAATACTTGTGACTGGAGTATTTTCTTCAGTTGTGAAAACTAAGCAAGTTGCTTTTTCATTTGGTGCTATGCACTTGTTTTAATTTACAACCAATGTTAAAACCATCATTTTACCTAAAGCTCTGTGAATGAAAGGATGTTCTTCATGTTTCAAAAATTAAGGAAAATACATGTTTAAGAGGATATTATTCACTTGATTTTTGCTTAAAAATCAATGTCAAAATTGTGGTTTTACCTAACTCTCTGTAAATGCCGGAGGTTTTCAGTTGTGAAAACTAGGCAAGTTTCTTCCTTAATTGGCTGATTTTCACTTGTTCTCACTTACAATTAATGAAAAATCACTGGTTTTACCTAATGTCCTGTGAATGCACGTGGTTCTTCAGTTTCCAAAATTAAGGATGGTATTTGTTTAATAGGATACAATTCACTTTTTTTCCTTAACAATCAACGTCAAAATGGTGGTTTCACCTAACCCTCTGTAAATGCAGGAAGTTATTCAGTTGTGAAAACTACGCAACTTACTTCATGAATTTCCTGCCTTGCCCTTGTTCTCAATGTCAATGAAAAAACAATGGTTTTACCTAACTCTTTGTGAATGTGTTTCTTCAGTTTAGAAAACTATGCAAGTTACTCTTTTAATTGCCTACTTTACACTTCATTTCACTTACAATCAATGTCAAAGCAGTGGTGATATATGAATTCTCTAAATGCAGTCATTTTTTCACTTGTGAAAACCAAGCAAGCCCTTGTTTTATTGGCTGCTGTGCACTTGTTTACACATAAAATAAATATCAGAACACTGGTTTTAACCAATGGTCTGTGAATGAAGGAGGTTCTTTGGTTTTGAAAACTAAGCAAGTTGCTTGTTTAACTACCTCCTACACACTTCTTTTCTCTTACAATCAATGTCAAAACTCTTGCTTTGCCTAATGCTCTGTGACTGCATGAAGATCTTCAGTTTTGAATTCCAAGCAAGTAGTTTAATTTGGTAGTATGCACTCATTTTCACTTACAACCAATGTCAAAACCCTGGTTTTGTCTAACACTGTGAATGAAGGAGGTTCTTCAATTTTCTAAAATTTATCAAGGGACTTGTTTAATAGGATACTATTCACTTCTATTCACTTACAATCAATGAAAAAACACTGGTTTTACATTTGTGAATGTAAGTGGTTCTTCAGTATGAAAACTATGCAAGTGACTCATTTAATTTCTTGCTACACACTTCTTTTCACTTACAATCAATATCAAAATGGTGGTTTTACCTAACTCTTATGAATTCTGGAGTTTCTTCAGTTGTGAAAACTATGTACTTTATTTCTTAAATGGCTTCCTTGCAGTTGCTCTCACAATCAATGAAAAACCACTGGTTTTATTAATGCTTTGTGAATGTAAGTGGTTCTTCAGTTTGGAAAATGATGCATTTTTTCCAACTATGAGTGACTATGCAAGTCACTCGTTTAAATGCCTGCTGCACACTTCTTTTCACTTAAAATCAATGTAAAAGCACTACTGGTCGATACTTACAATGTCAAGATGCTGGTTTTACCTAATACTGTGAGAATGCAGTTGTTTCTTCAAGTTGTCAAAATTAAGCAAGTTACTTTTTCATTTGGTGCTATGCACTTGCTTTCACTTACAATCACTGACAAAACAATGGTTTATCAAACGTTCATGGAATGCAGTAGTTTTTTCATTTCAGAAATCTAAGCAATTTACTTCTTTAAATGAATTCTATGCACTTGTTTTCACTCACAGTCAATGGAAAATCAGTTGTGATACCTAACCCTCTGTGAATGCAGTTGTTTCTTCACATGTGAATACTAAGCCTGTTACTTCTTTAATTAGCTTTTATGCACTTGTTTTAACACACAACTAATGTCAAACCATGATTTTACCTAATGTTCTGGGATTGCAGTAGTTTCTTCATTTGTCAAAACTAAAGAAGTTCTTTCTTTAATTACCTGCTATGCACTTTCTTCATTACATTCAATACCGAACCACATATTTGATATAATTCTCTGTGAATTAATGAGGTCCTTCAATTTGAAAACTAAGCAAGTTGCTTGTTTAACTGCCTGTTACACATTTGTTTTCATTTACAGTCAATTTCAAAACATTCTTTTTACCTTATGCTCTGTGAATCTGAGGTCCTGCAGTTTTGAATTCCAAGCCAGTTGTTTAATTTGTTGCTATGCACCTGTATTCACTTATAACCAATATCAAAACACTGGTTTTACCTAGCACACTGTGAATAAAGGAGGTTCTTGAAATTTCAAAAATTAAGCAACTTACTTATTTAATATCATGTTATTCAGTGCATCTCACAATCAAATAAGAAACACTAGTTTTATCTAACACTTTAGGAATGTAAGTGGTCCTTCAGTTTTGAAAACTAAGCAAGTTACTCATTTAATTACCTGCATCACACTCCTTTTCACTTACAATGTCAAAGCAGTGGTGATACATAAGATTATGTGAATGCAGTTATTTCTTCACCTGTGAAACCCACGAAAGTCCTTTAATTTGCTATGTGCTTGTTTTCAAATATAATAAATATCAAAACACTGGTTTTGCCTGATGCTCTGTGAATGTAGAAGCAAATTACTTCTTTATTTGGTTGCTATGGCACGTGAATTCCCTTACAATCAATGTCAAAACACTAGTTTTACCTAATGTTCTCTGAAAGCAGTACATTCTTCAGTTTTAAAATGAATCAAGTTACTAGTTTAATTGGCTTCTAATCAATTGTTTTCACTTAGAATGTCAATATGATTGTTTTTCCTAACACACTGAGAAGGCAGTTGTTTCTTCTAGTTGTGAAAACTAAGCAAGTTACTTTTTCATTGGGTGCTATGCACTAATTTTCACTTTGAATCAATGACAAATCAATAGTTTACCTAATGCTCTCGGAATGCAGTAGTCTCTTCTGTTGGGAAAACTGAGCAATTTACCTCTTTAAAAGACTGCTACACACCTTTTTTCACTTACAGTCAAAAGCAAATCACTTGTGATACCTAATACACTGTGAATACAGTAGTTACTTCAGTTTTGAAAACTAAACAAGATTTTCTTTAATTGGCTGCTATGAACTGGTTTTAACTTACAACCAAAATCAAAACCAGGGTTTTTCCTAACAGTCTGGAAGGCAGTAGTTTTTCATTTATGAAACTAAAGAAGTTATTTCTTTAATTGGCTACTATACACTTGTATTTACTTACATTCAATATCAAAACAGTTGCTTGACCTAATGCTCTGTGAATGTAAGAGGTACTTCAGTTTTGAAAACTAAGCAATTTGCTAGTTTAATTGCCTGCTACACACTTGTTTTCACTTACAACCAATGTTAAAACCCTGGTTTTACCTAAAAACTCTGTGAATGAAGGAGGTTTTTCAAATTTTAAAAATTAGGAAAGGTTCTTGTTTATTAGGATACTATTCACTTCTTCTCACAATCAATTTTAAAACACTGGTTTTACCTAATGCTTTGTGAATGTAAGTGGTTCTTCAGTTTTGATAACTAAGAAAGTTTACTCATTTAATTGCCTGCTTCACACTTCTTTTCACTTTCAATCAGAATCAAAGCAGTGATGATACATAAGATTCAGTGAATGCAGTCATTACTACACTTGTGAAAACCAAGCAACCCCTGGTTTATATGGCTGCTATGCACTTGTTAAAACTAAGCATGTTACTTTTTAATTGGCTGCTGTGCACTTGTTTTAACTTACAACCAATGTCAAAAGCATGGTTTTACCTAACTTTCTTGGAATGCAGTAGATACTTCGCTTGTGAAAACTAAGGAAATTATTTCTTTATTGGCTGCTATGCAATCATTTTCCTTTACATTTAATATAAAAACACTTGTTTGACCCAATGCTCTATGAAGGCGGTTCTTCAGTTTTAAAAACTATGCAATGTTCTTGTTAATTGTCTGCTACACACTTGCTTTGACTTACAATCAATACCTAAACTCTGGTTTTACCTAATGCTCTGTGAATGCATGAGTTTCTACAGTTTTCTATTCCAAGCAGGAAGTTGAATTTGCTGCTATGCACTTGTTTTCTCTTAAAGCCAACGTCAAATCCTGGTTTTACTTAACACTCTGTAAATGAAGAAGGTTTTTCAATTTAAAAAATTAAGCAAGGTACTTCTTTAATAGGATATTATTTACTTCTATCACAATCAATGAAAAAACACTGGCTTTACTTAATGCTTTTTGAATACATGTGGTCCTTCAGTTCTGAATATTAAGCAAGTTGCTTGTTTAATTGACAGCTACACACTTGTTTTCACTTACAATCAATGTCAGTGGTCCTTCAGTTCTGAAGATTAAGCAAGTTACTCATTTAATTGCCTGCTACACACTTCTTTCCACTTACAATCTATGTCAAAGCACTGGAGTTATCTAAAGCTCTGTGAATGCTGTAGATTATTCAGTTTTCAATTCTAAGCATGTTACTTGTGTTACTTGCTGGTATTTATTTTCACTTACAATCAATGCAAAAACAGTGGTTTACCTAATGCTCTATGAATGCAGGAGGTACTTCAGTTTTGAAAACTAAGCAAGTTACTTGTATAATTGGCTGTTATGCAATTGTTTTCACTCACAATCAATATCCAAATGCTTGTTTTACCTAATACTTGTGAATGTAGTAGTTTCTTCAATTGCAAAAACTAAGCAAACTACTTTTTATAAGGTCCTAAGCACGTGTTTTCACTTATAAGCAATGCCAAAACCCTGGTTTTCCCTAACACACTGTGAATAAAGGAGGTTCTTCAGTTTTTAAAAATGAAGGCAAGTATTTGTTTAATAGGCTTGTATTCAATTATTTTCACATAAAATTAATGTCAAAACCCTGTTATTCCCTAAATCTTTGTGAATGAAGGAGGTCCTCTAATTTTCAAACATTAATCAAGGTACTTGTTTAATAGAATATATTCACTGCTCACTTTCAATCAATGAAAAAGCATTGTTTTTCCCTAAAATTTGTGAGTGTAAGTGGTACTTCAGTTTTGAAACTAAGCAAGATACTCATTTAATTGCCTGCCTCACACTTATTGTCACTTACCATCAATGTAAAAGCAGTGGTGACACCAAAGATTCTGTGAATTCAGTCATTTCTTCACTTGTGAAAAGCAAGCATGTTCTTGTTTAATTGGCTGCTATGCACTTGTTTTCTCATACAGTAAATATCAAAACACTGGTTTTACCTAACACTCCGCGAATGTAGGAGTGTTCAGTTTTGAAAACTAAGCAAATTCCTTCTTTATTTGGTTGCTATG
>JAKSZT010037635.1:5043-16505 GCA_026826555.1 Tolypeutes matacus
CTCTTCCTTCTTTCCTTCCTTCCTTCCTTCCTTCCTTCCTTCCTTCCTTCCTTCCTTCCTTCCTTCCTTCCTTCCTTCCTTCCTTCCTTCCTTCCTTCCTTTCCATTTATAAAAGTAAATGTAATTTTATTCTGAACCATGGGCAAATTGGTGGCATCATGCAATTTTATCACAAAATGCCCCAGTGTGTATTTTTTTTAAAGAATAAAACACTCTTTTATAACCACAGTGAGTTTATATTCTAAAAACCCAAGATAATTTAATATTGATATATTATCTCAGTCCAAATTCAAAGTTCATGAACAGTCCCAGTGGGGCCCTATTTAGCTATTTACATTACTGAATTCAGGATCTAATCCAAGATCATACATTGTAGTAAGTTTTTGTTTCTCTTCAGCCTCCTTTAATCTGGAATGCTCCCTATGTCAGTCATTGCCTTGAAAATTCTGAAGCCTATAGTCCAGTTACTCTGTAAATTAATCCTCAATTTGGATCTGTACCATGTTGCCTTATAATCAGATTGAGGTTATACATTTTTGCAAGGAATAATACAGAGCTGATTTTGCATCTTTATTGATATAACAACAAAAAACTACTGGAGGGGAGCAGATGTAGCTCAAGTGGTTAAGTGCCTGCTTCCCATAAATGAGGTCCTGGGTTCAATTCACAGCACCTTCTAAAAAAAAAAGTGCTGAAAACACAATGGAAAATGTATTCATAAAATGAAAGCTAATTATAATTTACAGTTTCTCTTTAGGGTCAATCATTTTTGGAGGGGGTGTCCACTTCAAAATTGTCCATTAGATAGATATGGTATCCCAGAATTTTTAAAAAATTACTCCCATTTCCCAGGTTTAATTTGACTATGAGTACATTTGAAACATGCAAAACTGTCCAAGGTTTTTCCCCTATATAGATTCTTCTCATTCTGTTATCCTATCTTTATTTTTTTCATTTATATTTTAGTTTACTGATTTTCTTCTCTACTTCCTACTTTCATTTATTCACCTGAAAGACAAATGACCATGAAAAGCTAAATAGTTAGTATGTATTGGTGTCTTGTGTCTTTGAGTATGTATTTTTGTGTTGTTGCTATGAAAGCGTAGATTAGAGAAATTTATTATGGATCCTATTAAATATGTGACCCTCTTCCTGTGAGACTCCACTGTAAACCCTGCTATTCGTATTCTCACAAGAAGGGGGAAAAAGTAGAACACAGAAAATAAATGGCATTTTATTGACTTTATTTTTAAATCTTTTCCACAAGAAGTCAGTTGAGTAAGTTTTGCCCAATTAAAGAATTACAAGCATATTTGAAATGAAATGAAAATTTGTAATGGCCGCTAATGATGCTTTATATTTTAAAACACAGAAATTAATGAATAGAAAAGTTCATAATATAACTGCTGCCAGATACAACCAAAGTGCTGCTGCTAAACAGCTATGCCCTCTCATGGCACAAAAATTTCCTTGACAATTTTAACTTGGAAATCTGTACAACTGCTCTATTCAGACAGCTCAAGTAGAAAGAGAGAGCAGATTTCTGCTGCAATCTCTAAATGCCTATCATAATTTCATCCATTTCATTTACACAGTACAACTTTAAATAAAATAATGCCATACCATTAATTGGCTTCAAAATTGGTTCTTCATTTCTGCCAATCACTCCCATAAAATATGTTGTTTTTCTGATGTATTTGTATTTTTATTTAGTCTTAATATTATACATTATTTTACTTTCCAATCACGTAGAGTTTAAAAGTTCTGTTTCTGCAGCTTTCATAGACCAAACATAGTGAATATGTCAAGGCCCTTTGTTATACTATAGAGACAACATCCCACAAATAATACTTCGGTTATCCTAACACATGCAAACAATGAGAAAAATACAGTTTATAATATAGGTATATTTTTTAAAGTCTCTAATTTTAAAATATGGAACATTTTAAAGAAAAACTGGTGATAAAGTGGAATGGACATTCTTGGTGGACTGAGTTCCCTTGCCCTGGAGGCATTCAAGAGGAAGAGCTAGATACCTCTGCGGAAATGTGCTAAAGATGAATTAAGTATTTATTTAATATTTTATGGATGCTCAGAAGTTGGAAAAGTTATTGAGTAAAGATCTTTTCTCTTAATAATACAGAGTGCAGATTCAGAGTTAGGAAATAGAGTTAACAGACAGCAATGCCTAAAAGGAGCTCTCAGGAAAAGAACAAGTCAATCTGATGTCAGGAAATCTTCCAGGGGCAGTTCAAAACACATAAAAAGAAGTAGGTGAATCAGGTGCATTACATATGGGGAGTCAGGCTTTTACTCTAATGATGGTATGACTTGAGAGCAGAGGGTACTGTAGAAAGAAAAATTATTGACCAATAATTATCTGAATTAATCTAACATGTATCTTTCTTCTGTACAGAAATGGTGCCTGGACACTCAACTTCTCTGCAAATTATTTACAAACAAATAGCAATTCACATCCTCATATACATTGCATATCCTTCCCCCCATAATCAGATACTATCATATTTCATGTATGTACCGAGTTAGTCAAACCATTCTCAGGCCATCCTTTGACTTCTGAGGTAATTTTAATACTTCATAATGTTTTCATGGAATTTTTCACTTCTGCATTCCTTAATGTGTAGATGAGTGAGTTTAGAAAGGGAGTTCCAATGGTATAAAATACTACCACCATCATGTCCACAGAGAAAGTGGTTGGTTGACGTGTGTACATGAATGCACATGGACCAAAAGATAATATGACTACAGTGATGTGGGATGTAAAAGTTGAGAGGGCTTTTTTCCTCCCTTCTGCACTGTGGTTTCTCAGAGAATACAAGATGACAATGTATGAAATTAACAGAAACTGCTTGAACAAAGGGCCCCACTATTTAACACCAACAGTAGGTCGATCAATTAAGTGTCCGTACAAGCAAGTTTCAATAAGGCTGTAAATCACAGCAATAATGATCAATCAAATTGGGTCCACAGAAAGGCAATCTCAAGGCTAGGGCAATCTGAGCAATAGAATGTATGAAAGACGCTATCCAGGCAAGAATAATTAATATGGTGCAGACCTGCCATCTCATGATGATTGGTAATGTAAGGGCTTACAGATGGCCACATATCAATCAACAGCTATGAAGATGAGAACAAAGATATCCATGCAGCCAAATAATATAGTGCAAAGACAAGTGTCATGCACACATTGTAGGATATGATTTTCTTTTCAGAGAGGACATTTCCAATTAGCCGAGGTGCTGTGGAAGTTGAAAAGCAGACATCAGCAAAAGACAAGAAAAATAGGAAGAAATACATTGGACTTCCAAGTGTCCAGCTGAACTTGATAGTCACAGTAATGAGCAAATTGCCCACCATGGTTCCTGGGTAGAAAATTAAGAAGATTGCAAACACCATTCTCTGCCTAATTGGATCCTGTGTCAATCCTAATAAGATGAGTTCTCTTACGCTGTTGTTTTGTGGCATTGTTCAAGTCAACTTGGGGAAAGCACAATTTAGAAAGAGTTCATCTGCAAGAAGAAGAGAATTAATTTTATAAAATAAATAGATTTTGGAGTATGAATATATGCTTGGCCATGGAACCTCCCCTTACCAATAGGTAAACAGTTACTTTTCTCTGTATTGATATTTTTTCTGAATGAAATAAACATCATATATTTATTCAAACTTTTTATATAATTGCATAGGAAATTGCAATAAGAGAATGATGGAAAATTAAATGTTTCTTCAGACTTAAACATTAATTTTGTGGATTTGGCAGGAGTAGATAATTTTCTGACCTGAATGTCTTTCTTTAGTTTTCAACAAGGGCCTATCAACATTATGTGTGTTACAAAAATAGAGAAAACTTATGCATAATTTATATTAATGAGCTTACACATTTCTTGCACTTTGTCATACATTCTTTAAAACTTCTAATAACTTTCCTAACACTCAGTAAATGATTATCTAAACATTTGAGAACATCTTCCTTAAAAAACCTACACACGAATACACACACACAGATACAGGCAATAAACTCAGGATTTCAGCTTTCCAAACAAGTTTTGGTTGGTGATGGCAGAAAAATATTTCAATGAACAACTCATCAACAAGCCAGTCAGCCTGGTCCATCACACTCATATTTACATCAATTGCCTGGAGTAAGTTTAAATATTTTTCCTTTTCCTTTTCTTTTCATATCTTTCTGGTTGTTTCCAGTTCTAAATTCAACCTCTCATTCAACTTTGTACTTTTTTTTTTACCATACTATGTTGTCCAAAGTTAAATTCTTTCCCCTTATTCATAATTGTTCTGAGTCTTTCATCAATATTTCCTAAGACACAAGGAGACACTGAGACTATCTATATTTGAGGAAAATGAGAGAGAGATCATTTGATCTAAATCAGAACATTCTTTCAAATTTCCAGATTATAGCTCAAGCACAGGGAATATAAAAAATGAGTTCAGGATGCTCTAAGTGATTGCTGAAGCATTTCAATAGGACTTTTGTCATCTATATTCTTGGTGTCCCATATTCTTACTTCAAGGAAAAGAAGACAGAAACAGAAAGTGCACATTTATTTATAACTATCTATATATAAGACCCTGGCCAAATTGTTTTATGCACATAGCCACATTTATTCCTCCCTAATAATAGCATGGCTAGAAGCAAAATGACTGCCAAATAGGTAAAGTATATTTGCAAAAAAAATAATTTCTCTAATTATAAATAGATTTCACAAATCAGTATTTAAAAAGGACAACACAAATAAATAATGGGCCAAAGTACCATTTTTACAAGAGTCAATTCTCTTTATCAAATAACGATATGTAATTTCATTCATGATAAGTACATGGAAATGAAAATTCCAATTAGATACACTTTTCTTCTATTTTATAAGTAAAATGATCTTTTGATGAATATGTATTAATACATAGTGCTGGGAAAGGAGTGGGTCAAGCTTATATATTTATATATACAGTCAAGCTTATATATTTTTGGTAAGAGTATAAGTGTATACAGTCTCTTAGGGGGTGATTTCCAACACCTATAAAATTATAACTACACATAGCAATCAGGCCAATGATTCAATTTCCTAGAGATGCACTTACTCACATGTTCTAAAACAATCATTGTGGTCAGTGGTGGTTGAAGTTGTATGTACCCAAGAAAAATGTTTTCAAATATAATCCATTCCTGTAGGCGTAAACCCATTGTAAGTAAGGCCTTTTGATGAGGATACTTCATTTAAGTTGTGACCCACCTCATTCAAGATAGGTTTAAATCCTCTTACTCGAATCCTTCATAAAAAAAATGAATATAAAAAGAAAGCCATAAAAGGAAGAAGCTAAAGTCAACAAAACCCAATAGAGCAGAGTAAGCCCAGCAGATGCTGCCATGTGCCTTGTGATGTGGTAGAGGAGTGAAGGATCATGACAATGCCTTGATTTGGACATTTTCTTGGCCTCAAACTGTAAGTTACTAAATTCCCATGGTTTGAAGCCAACCCATTTCATGGTATCAGCTCGGAGCAGCCTAAGAAATTAAAACACAGCCCTTTCCATGGTAACAAAAAAG
This sequence comes from Tolypeutes matacus, assembly GCA_026826555.1. Classification (NCBI taxonomy): domain Eukaryota; kingdom Metazoa; phylum Chordata; class Mammalia; order Cingulata; family Chlamyphoridae; genus Tolypeutes; species Tolypeutes matacus. The sequence goes on from JAKSZT010037635.1 coordinate 10,625, forward strand.
GGGAAAAACTAAAATGTGCATCACAAAGGTCAGAGATGATATTTTTATGGAACAATTGATGAGAATGAAGCATATACATAGACACTGCTCTCTAAAATATATTGTAAAGTGAAAAACCTGAGGACAGATCTATATGCTTAGAATAAAATTTTCCTTAAAAGCAGGATATTATATATTACACCTGTTTTTTTAATATATAAATGGGCTGTATTTGGAAGAGTACCAAAGAAAGGAAAAATAGCTCTAAACTCTGAAGGGGAAAACTACTGTCTAAAAGGCATCAGGGAATGGAAGAAGACCTACTCTTTAAAATATGCCCTTCATTAATATTTGAAATTATGTCATAATCATGTACTGCATTAAAAATAAAGATTTTTAAAATCGTCTCTTAGCTAATGATATGATTACAAATTTCTGTGGCATATCACTGAGACTTCAATACTGTCTTCTTACATAGGTTGTAGGAATAGCAATATATGTAGGAAAATATTAATATCTAGGAGCTTGGGTAAGAGCTCCATGCTCTTAATCTCATACAGCATCATTTTTTCACTAACTATAGGTTCACTGGTATTCTTGAAAGTTTTCCAAATGTATTTCAAAACTCTTTTAGCAAAAAGAGATGAAAAATTGTTTAAAGTTACTATCAACTAATTATTTAGATAGCGATAGGTAGATAGATGATAGATAGATGATAGATACACAGACAGACATGCATACAGATGTATAATTCATGTAATTGATAAATAGTAGAATGACATGCCATAAGAATCACATACATTAAAATGAAGAAATACAAAGACATGGATTTCTGCCTGTTTTTTCACTGCTGAATTTATGCATCTAGAATAAAAGTAAGTAACTAATATTTGTTGAATGAATGAAAGGATTAAAGTTTTCCTGCAAGTAAAATTCTATAGTATCCCACACTATTTTATATTCACACTCTATTGAGGAGATGAAAAATCTGCAACCTACTATATCCATGACATAGTCATCACCCCCTTGAAAACTTTCCAGGAACACTCAAAGAGATAATATTTCTATTGCTAGTCCCTCTCACTACCAACTACAAATAGCCCTTACCTTGTAGTGCTCATTTCCAAGAACTGACTTGCACATCTTTTATTTCCAGTTTCTCATTTTAAATTATAAATCAAACCTAGAAATATCTGTACATTTTATATCCTTCCACGTGCCTTGTATATCTAAGATACTTACCATGGAATTGAACAGATTGACTTTCTCCAAGTATTAATAAATTCAAATAAATAATTCCCCAATAAAAATCTTACCAGCTTTTTTGCAGATGTTAAAATGATCAACTGTCCTCTTTTATTCCCAAGGTAATTTGGAAGCCACTTAACTCAAATAAGAAGAAAAAACGCTCCTAAAATGCTGATTATTCTGAAAACAGTTTCTGTTTGATCTCACAAAGATGCATAGGTTCTGACCTGCCTGCTAAATGTTTCCCAATTTCATCCCACACTTTCTGAAATCCACCATCATCCAAGATTTTAACTGGGAAATGCTTATTTTTGCCTTCCTTGGATAGTATTTAAGATGAATGATGCAAAAATACCTGAGTCTGGGGAATATCATTCCCTAAAGTGCCCCTTCCCTCCTAATTAAGAATCACAAACCAGATGTGATAAAAAGCTTAATCTTCAATTTGTCTTCTTAGATTATGGGAAAATAAGTGGCCTACTCTTGCAGTTGAAGGTGTTATTAATAATTGGGCCCTACATGATAATTCTTGGCAAGAATATAAAATGTGTGTTCACCCAGTGCACAGATCTTGGTTTCCAGTACCATTTTAAAATAAAAGGAAACAAGACTCCTGAGAAATTTGCTTGATTTGGGGGCTATAACAAGGAATATAAAGATGAACTGGAGCATATTTTTATGCCATAAAGTAAGGAAGAATTTTTAAAAAGCCATAAAACAGCAAACACAACACACACACACACACACAATGATAAGGATATATCCAATGAACATGGGGCCTATCGGACAGAGCTCTCAGTGACCAAAGCTGGAAAAAATGTGCAATGAAATAAGTAGCACTCTATTGGACTTTAAATCAAACTATTAAATTAATGTCAATGAGTCCATACTGAAATAAATCTATGATTCATTTAAAAAAATGAGAATAGACAAATCTCCCCTTTAGAACAATTCCAAATGATTTATGTAGATATTACACTCTCAAGGAGGGAAATAATAATTCCACTCTTTATTATGGGACACATAATAAAGGGACTTCCTTCGAAAGAACGCAGTATGAAAAATGGGGGTGTGAGGGAATAACTTTATAGTAGAGAAACCTGGAAAACATTACCACAGCCATGTCGATGAAGGTTAACATCAAAAGTAAGTAGTGGCTGGAAGCGGATGTGGCTTAAGAAATTGAGCTCCTGCCTACCACACAGGAGGTCTGTGGTTCGGTTCCCTGTGTCTCCTGGAGAAGACAGCGAGCTGGCACGATGGGCAGGCAGGTCAAACTGACACAGCAAGATGACCCAACAAGAGACACAAGAGGAAAAATATGATGAGAGACACAACAAAACTGGGAACAGATGTTCCTAGTGCCTTCTAGAGAAAACGGGCAAGACGTGAGCTGATGCAAAGTGCAGGTACGGCAAGCTGACACAACAAAATGACTCAACAAGAGACACAGAAGGCAGAATGTAAGGAGAGACACAATAAAGCAGGGAAAGGAGGTGGCTTAGAATTAAGTGCCTCCTGCCCACATCAGAGGTCCAAGTCTCAGTTCCCTGTGGCTTCTAAAAAATCTAAGATGAACAGACACAGCAAGTGCAAACAATTAGCGGGTAGGAAGTAAAAATAAAATAAATATTTTAAAAAATCTGAAAATGGGAACATTTTTCTATTTTTAAAAAAAGAAATATATAGTGGGGAGCAGATGTAGCTCAGTAGTTGAGCTTCTGCTTCCCATGTACAAGGTCATGGGTTCAATCCTCAGTACCTCCTAAAAAAAAATAAGGGCAGTGACTGAGGGTGGAGACTAGGGTTTAAAAAATAAAAATAAATATTAAGGTCTATAGTATATACCCTTGATATGATGTGATGAAATGGAATATTACTTTTGAGGTTTACTCTGAAAAATCCATAATGCCAATCTAATCCTGAAAAAACATTCAATTGGGAAACCACAGTTGATTGATAATATCCAAAATAATTGTCCACTCCTCTTTATGAGGTCAAGGTCATAAAAAACGAGCAAAGTCTGAGAAATTATCACTATATAGAAGTGCCTAAAGAAACACAATTGCTAAATGTAATATGGTATCTTGGATGGGATTCTGGCATTGAAAGAGGATGTTAGTTTGAAACAAAGGAAATCTGAATAAATTGTGGATTTTAGTTGATAATAATGTATCAGCACTTGTTAATTAGTTGTTGCAAATGAACTATATTGATGTAAGATGATAGGAAATAATAGGGAAAATTGAGTGTGGAAAATGTGAGAACACACTGTAATATATTTGCAACATTTTTGTATATCTAAATTATTCTAAAATAAAATATTTCTTTTAAAATGGTGAATACATGGTAATATATGTGTAATTCAATCATTTTTATCAACTACACAATGAATACCAATTACATATAAAAATTATGGTCTAAATGTCAGGGTAAATATATACTCTGAGATATTAGCTTGTAAAGAAGAAAATATTCCCTCTAATTTTCATCTATAATTTTAGTAACATAAACTAATCAAAGAAGAAGAAAATGGTACCTGGTATTTTTAGTATACATAATATGTGAAAGTCACTGTACGAGAATTCATATGCTAACATGTAAATTTGCTCCACAATTCTTTTAATCATGATGATCTCTTTTAATATCTAAGTAAAATGAGGCTCATAGATGCTGATCAATTTGTCTTAGTCAAATAGTTAGAGAATGACAATGGTGGCATTGAACTAATATCTGTGTAAAACAAAAGTCCCAGGTTTCATACTATTATTTATTTATTTATTTAATAGACTATTTTAGACTAGCTTTAGATTTTAAGAAAAATTGTACAGAAAATACAGAAAGTTCCTTATAACTCTTCTATCAATTTTTCCTATAATTAACATCATGCATTAGTGTGGTACATATGTTACAATTTATGAATAACTATCAATACTTTATTGTAAAATGAAGTCTATAGTTTACATTATGGTTGACTCTGTGTTGTATAGTTCTATTTGTTTTTACAAATGCGTAAGCTCAAATATCCATACAGAATAGTTTCATACAAAATAGTTTCAGTGCCCTAAAAATGCCCTGTGCTCCCCCTATTGAGCCCCTATTTTATTTTAATTAATGTGACTTGTAAGTATATTATGCATTATCCCTATGTATAGGATACTATTATTAACTTTTTTCAAAATTTATTAAGTACTAGTAGATAACGTTAAGTTTAATATCATAAAATTATTCTGTGCCTTACAGTGAATTAGGTAATTGTTAAGACCTAGAAGAAATGTTATTTGAGTTGACTTGAAGGATTAGTTACATTCAAAAAGATGAATAAAGAGAAAAAGGCATTCCACAGAGAAGGAACATAAAGAATATACATACCATCTCACTTCCTTAACAATGCTATCCTAGCCTATGCATTCAAAGACATCTCATAATATAATAGCTCTCTGCATCTTAAACCATATAGTCTCTGCCCTATGTATATTCTAGTAGGCATTTGTTTTGGGATCCCTTGTTTTTCTTTCTACCTGGTTCTTTATGATTTGATTTTTCTCCTTGTTCCCATATATTCCAGCCTAGAAATTGGCACAATTCCTCTTGGCCTTTAAGGTCCATTGTCAGGAGCAAGCTCTGTCCGTATACAATACATATACTTCATTTTCCATTTACTCAATATCTGTAGAAGCTAGTTCTACATTCTCCTATATCAAGCCCTGACACCCAGTTGCCAGAACCAATAGTTTTCTGGTTCATAAAGGGAACAAGTATTAAATGTACCATTGATAACATCCAGAGAATCTCTGCTGCTGATAAATATCTGTGACTTAATGGGAAGGGGATGGTCCACTCCAAGAAACCTGAGACCATAATTAACATCATGCATATCTTTTGTTTTACATTTCACCGGAAATTGAATCCTGATTCTCCATGGATTCTCTAGTTCAGTATCAAACTCAACCTTATCCACAAAAGGCTTTAGTTTCTCTTCCTATTTTCCCTACAGATGATAGTCTTACCCACTTTCACTCTCAGTACTAGATTTGAACCTAGAACCAACCAAAATTTACTGATTTTCTCACTTATCATGGGGATGAATGACTACAGTAAAGTACCAAAGAATCTGACAGGACCATTTGTTTGAGGAACAGCAGTAATTTCAACATTAACTACTAGAGAAAAATTACTAAATAAAGCCTGGTAGCTAAAGAAGCGTTTGTAAATTCAATTTTAAAAAGTGGCATGTGTCATGCCAAGGAATTTCAATCCTATTGTGTAGAACATAGCATATTATCAAAGGCTTGTAAATGGGATAAAATATAGAAAATAGGTTTAAAGTGGTGAAATGTAGAACAGGAAGAATAATTAGTACTTTTTTAACTCTTAGGAAGTGAAAATAAATCTAAACTGAGGCAATTGAAAATAGAGGGAAAAAAGGAAACACAAAAAAATCCTGTCTAATGTCATTTAGGAAGTAAAATTCTCTGGACATGGGGGTAATGAGTTATATGCCAAAAAAAAATGAAAGTGTTATATTACAAAATTTCCTCTAATTTTCTAGTTAGTGGTATTTTTATATACATCTACATGTATTCATTTTGGACATCCTGGATATGAGTCAAGTACAAAAATCCAACACAGGCTAAAACATAAGGGAAGACTC